>JABCMJ010024613.1:0-46782 GCA_014822125.1 Arbutus unedo | reverse complement strand
AAGTCAGAAAACATGAATGGTTACCAAACATAGGCTAAATGTCTTGAATTTTGAAAATTCTTTTATTAACATGTCCAAAAAGTGGGGCTAAACAACATGCTATCAGAGCTTAGGTTCACCACCTTTTGGCCTCAAGTTATTGAGTAGCATCAGGTTTCGTGGTCACCACTTGAGTAGATAATGTCGTATTTATTATCATCTGCAATTTTCATCAAAACTATTAATTTTTACTAAGTATTACGAAAACTTTGATTTAACGTAAATTATACTTTTTAATATAGGATGTCTTCGTCGGACTCTTTGGACCTTAGCTTTGACTCGTGGGGTGGATATAGCCAAAGGAGTAAGCAACTCATACACAAAGATCCCAATAATTTTGAGCTCCGATTTAAGTATGGAGCTGAGTAAGCCTTCATCCACATTATCAAGAAAGTCAAAGAAGATTTTGTTTTCTACTCTTCCTTTGGAAGCGAATGTTGGTGCGACACCGATTGCAAAATCTATACTGAGAGTATAGCCTCCCTCTCCAACTAGAACAAGATGAATTAGCCTATGCCCACTTTCGAGCAAGAGCTCAAGCTCAACCATATGTTTCTTACCAACCTCATTCACTTGAGAGCATGGGATCACACTACACGAACCACGTTGCTCCATCGCCTAATTTCCAGTGCAAATTATTATTCCCCCCAACACTAGTCAGCCCGATCTTGATTGACCTCAGCTCAAATTCAAAGGAAGACCAGACGATGAGGACCAGTCTGAGTTGGGTAGCAAGCAACCTTAGTATGGGAGGACGCGTCACACATTTTGTAGCATGATCTTGCATTTTCATAGTTGTATACATGTTAGTAGTAGTGGGTTACTAGAGCATGAAACATTTTGTACCTCATTAGCATGTCAGCTTCAAATGTAATCTATTGACCATCTATGTAATGAGAATTTAAGTTCCAATATTTCGTACCTGTTCAAACTTTAATCATATGCACTTAATTATTTTACTAAGTGGCCTAACAATATAAACCATGACACCTGACACTCTATTCTAAGCCTAGCATATGGTGATTCCACCTTAAAAAATTGCTATTCCATACGCCATCATCTGAACCTTCCCTATACCTGGATTTGACTTACAAAGAATGGAAGGACTAATGACCAGAGCCAACATGAACCATGCAAACAACACTAGAAATGCCAATACTAGAAATGTTAACGTTAGTCCAAGATGGAATGAGATCGCTGAGCTCCTTAGAGCTAATTTCGACGCAAATAGGTCAACACCATCTGCACCACAAGCTAGCTGACCCACACTCTTCCAAATGAAAACGTATCAATATCACAATTCTGTTACCACTGACTTTATGAAAACCAAACCAAGAAAGGACTAAGGTTAGGAAAGAGAGGGCATTTAAAGAATAAATTTCCACAACTAACCAGAGGTTTAGGAGCAAATCAATAAGTACTAGGGAAGGCTCCTATGGGAAGGCCTAAGCAAGGGAAATGATAACCCGAAATACTGAAACTCACCAATGCAAAATTAGGATACTGAAGGCAGGACATATGCACTCCAAGTAGGCAAAGAGGAAGTGGATAACCCGTCAATCCTATAAGGTACCTTTGCATATTTCATTCCTTGGAACGAGCATTAACTCCACATAACTCATACATTCACGTTTATCGCCTTGGAACAATATCATTTTATGACACATTACTGTATACCAATGGTTTTCATATGTGCACTTTTCGGCCAAGAATGTCTGACTTTGTTCTTGGTTGAGTGATAAAAAGAAGATATCCTATGCCTAGGTTGTGGATGAAGGGATTCTTAAGACCATGTCTCCCTTTTATTTGACAATTTTCTTAGGCAGCACTTCAGAAATTTGAACCACGAAAGATTGGCACCCTAAACGGCACAATAGTGCAAAAATACTTGTTTCAATCTAACAACCGCGTTCCTTGAGGATCGATATCTGAAACTTCTGCATTGTACAATCCATTGAAGATGAGAAGAAGTTTGAATTTAAATGCAAGTGAACCTGGTGCCACAATTATACACAAACCTAGGTCAACCATATTTTTGGAGCTATTGACAGGGAATGTAGCGGTATACCCCCGGTAAAGTGTTTTGCGTTTGTATATATATTTGTTTTTCTTTTTATTATTTTTAGCTTTAACCTGTGCTAGCTCTTGTTGGTAGAGAGTGCGTATATGTGCATGAGTGTTTCCACTTGAAATCACACCAATTGCGTAGTGAGAGTTCAAAATCACCCTATCAATACCATGGCTTCAAATGAGGGAGGAAACAACAAAACCATGAAAGAGTACATGAATGCTACACATATAGTAATACCATCATGCATAGAATCAACCGAACAGATTTACATGACGGATCAGTTTGCTATAAAACCTGGCATGCTTTATTTCGTCTACCTTTCATGGGATGAAGTATGAAAACCCCTACTTGTATGTCCGAGATTTTGAGAAAGTTGTAAATACCGTGTGTCCTTCTGCTCATCAACTAGAATTGACCAGGCTAAAATTCTTCTCATTTGCTTTAAAGGACAAGGCCAAAAGTTGGCTTTTGTTTGTCAGACCACATTCTATACCATCTTGGATTAAAATGCAAAAGAAGTTCTCCAAAAAGTTCTTCCCTTTGCATAGAACCACAATCCTGAAAAAGCAAATTCAGAACTTTACTCAAAATCCTAATGAATCATTCTACGATTGCTAGCAAAGGTATAAGGAATATTTGAATGTAGTTCCTCACCACGGCTATGATGGTTGGAAAATCGTAGACTTCTTCTACGAGGGCATCTCAACCTGCGATCGCCAATTCGTTGACATGATGTTTAATGGTGAGTTTCTCAACAAATAGAAGTCTGAGGGGCAAAAGCATGTCGTTGATGAGCCAATCTAATAAATATTTATTTAATATTGAACTTTTGTCACACCGCAAAAGTCTAGGGTATAAAATAAGTAATGGAATAGTACAACAATCATAATAAAATCTCAACATGATCATAACTCCAATAAATAAGTAAAACTCCCGAATGCTCTAGTAAACTGTCACAATGACCAAATAAACAATCTCTCCAAAACTAATACATAAAATCAAGTAAAGCGGCCACAATACCCAATTAACTAAATAAACAAAGTCTGAAAACCTCAACTGAACATCTAAACATAATAATATCGCTAAAACAGTAAGTCTAAATAAGCATGCTAAACCATGTTCAAAAGTGAAATCTAAATCTTTGATTCCATCTCATCGCTTATAAATTGTTAATTTACAAAAAAATATAAATCGGAGCTCGAGGAGAAAGTCATACTGAAAATATCAACATATTGAGTAAAGCATGTTTATTTCAACAATATACTATGCAATTAACGATAAGGTAAACAACTACATAAATAACCAATGATATCATGCTCATCATGCGACTCATGCATAATTTTAACGGTCTTACACAGTGTGCAGCCCACATCAAGGCTCTACCGTAGAGTTCACGGGCTACCCCGACCGACATCTTAAATCGGTAGTTTCGTGGTCTTCCATTGGAAGAATCGCAAAGACTCCAAGTTGAGTTCACGGGCTGCTCTGATCGTCGGGCCATCTCCTACCCGGTATCCAATATCCATGCATGCTCATATGTACCAATATTAACCAATTTCAAACGTAAACATTAGTCATAAATGGATCGAAAGGCAAGAAATAAGCCGAAAACTAAAAATAAAACTTTCTATTTTTTAATAGGTCGCTCGAGTGGTCAAGAGCTCACTTAAGCAGTCAAAACAAGCCTACTATTCAAAACAGACTATCGAAAATTTAAGAACGTCGCTCAAGCTGCCTAGGTTAATTTTCAGAATTTGTTTTGTCGAACAAACTTCGTTTTTTACTTTCGTTTATGCAACTTGACTGTCCAATATGCTCGAAATCCTCACAAAACATGCATGACTCAATCACACACTAAAAATTACATAAATACCATTGAAATAAACAAGGTCTATGAAACAGTTCAATGTAAATCAATAAAAAATCCTACCTTGTTCGAATAAAAAGTAGAAAACGCTTGTGTGATTGAAAACTCCTCAAATACTCCATGTACTAGGTTGATTTCGGGCTCCATACGAAGTTCTCAACATCCTCTATGACTTCTTAGTTGGTCTCGTCGTGCGAATCTACCATCTAGACACTCATTCTTCCTCCTCAAGCTATTAGGGTTTTAAAATCTCTTTAGAAAAAATTGTATTTTTAATAAAAATTTGAATTACGTTTCTAAATCCTTTTATAATTAAAATTTAGTTAATTATACTAACCCCCTCAAGTCGCTAACACTCTGCATCGGGCCCCAACGTTCTAAACCATTAAAATATAGCCACAATTAGAATATTAAACTCAAAACTACGAGTTCTCAAATACACTACAAATAATAAAAATAAGAGGTTGAACCTCGGGTCATTACAACTTTTCCTCAATAGTGTAAAAAACGAGTAAAGTGGAAGTTTGAAGTATTTATCCACGAGAAACAATAAGGTTGGATCATGAGAATTTATGACTGTAGCGTTTTGGATACTAACCTCAATTTTGAAAAAGTGATTAGTCTAAAGCTGCAATAAACCACAGGAAAAAGTAATTAGATTAAAAGGGAGGCACGATCCTCAGAATCCATTTACCATAGACTTCGGCCAAAAATATCTTATCGTTTGATAACTCAATCAAGTTTCAAACGAGGGATCCTTGATCGAAAAATGCTAATTCAATGAAAATTAGTTTTATTTAAAAGATGTATTTCAGACTAATTTAGTTAAAGAATAACAAGTCAAAATTGGAGATGACATAGATCAAAGTATGAGATGTACCAAATTAATGGCGACACCTAATCAAGGGTATAACACTCCTATTAATACTTTAAAAATAGCAAAACTAACACAAAAATCAAAATAGCTCAGATTTAATAGGTCAATTCACCTTAGATTTGTCATTTTCACTAATTCTCCATATTTCTTAACCGCGAAAGTGAAGATTGAATAATTGTATATGTACCAACATCATCCAGTGATAAATAGGTATTTTGAGCATGCTCAAGATACCTTTTTAGGAATAAAACAACACCGCCCTTGCCTAGAGGAATATGAGTAAGCTAGAAAAGCATGAATTCAGTGGAACCGTGGGATGTTTAATAAAAATTAGTAGGTTGGTTCATTGTTTCTCTTCATTTCAAAACCTCTGGTCACCTCCTTCCTAGTTTAAGAGTCCACTTTGTTGTAATGCTATTTTTCTTCAGTACTTTTTGTCCCACTCTAACACCCACAACTACACATGACTAAGTATGTGTGTGTGTGTGAGAGAGAGAGAGAGAGAGAGAGAGAGAGAGAGAGAGAAGGGGGAGAGAGAGAGAGAGAGAGAGAGAGAGAGAGAGTTGTTAGTGGCACCGACCGGGCCTACAATATTTGCCGCCGTTGTGCTACAATAAGACAATTGTAGTGATATATTTTTTTGTTTTAGCCCATACATATACAGCCACTGAAGATTTTACGAGAATAAAGCTCCCTCTCCCTTTCTGTCATCATGTGAACCATCTTCGCTTGTTTCGTCTACCCCTCCAGAATGGCTCCCCAATATTAATGAGTCATACTACTTTGTAACTAAAAAAACTAACTTCATAGGACCAGATCAAGTACGGTAGGATCAGTTTGGGACGCGCCTATCTTTAATTCATGTGCTATTTTGAGCATGTAGGCAAGCCTTCCGATCGATCTGTTGAATACCTTGACTGATTTTTAGGACCTCAACTGCATTGTTGGTTTACGATATTGAGTTGCTTCACTCGAGTTCAATTTTGTTCACCCACCTCCTTTTTTATCACCTCGAGATTTTATTTTGGCGATAAAAGGGTTTATTTTGTTCTGATTAATATATTTAGTTGTTACAAAAAATTCAGCTCAATCGGATATTGGCAACTATTTTACCTGAAATATAATTTTTAAGCTTTAAAAATTAAAAGTTTCGAAGTAAAAAAATTAGACTTTTAGATCAACCACTTACTGATATTTGATTGAGTTAAATTTTTTTGTGATAACTAAAGAAGTAAATCAGAATAAAATAGGCGATTTTGATCATCGAAATGTGACGGGCAAGTCTTCACA
Organism: Arbutus unedo; assembly: GCA_014822125.1. Lineage (NCBI taxonomy): Eukaryota > Viridiplantae > Streptophyta > Magnoliopsida > Ericales > Ericaceae > Arbutus > Arbutus unedo. The sequence continues at coordinate 40,638 of JABCMJ010024613.1, read as the reverse complement.
CAAAAACTCATTTCCTTTATAGTGCAATATTCTCTTAACACATAAAATAGGGTCTCTTGTTTTATATTTTTATTATACAATATACACTTTAATACAAAAGTTTAACACAAAAGTTTAAAATAGGATTGCATGTGTTCAGAACCATCTGATGCACGTGTGGTCTATATTATTTTGGAGGCTTCTACGTGCATCAGACTATTTCAAATACATCTGTGTCTAGATCCATGGAAGAGTTGTTGTATTCCTAGACTTTCTCTTTCAACAACAATACCTCTAAGGTTTTGAATACATCTGTGTCCAGATTTGCGAAAGAGTTGTTGTATTCGTGGACTTTCTCCTTTAACAACAATACCTCTAAAAACGCTCCTACATGTTTACTTCAATTAAAGCACATTATTAAATACAAGATAAATACTATATTTCAACATTTTTTTATTTTGTGGCATTGAGATTAGTGGAGTAAATTTAGATAAATTCGATTTAAAAAAATAGTATTAAGGGCCTGCTTGTTAGGAGTCACAAAAGGGTCCATTAGCTATTACTCGAGATATGCCTATCCAGATTTGTCATATCGAAATTTGTCTACTTATTTGGACCATGGATATGATGTTGCGGAACTATTTTATCCTCTAGTGGGGAATACAATTAGGGTAATTTAAATTAGGGTCCCTTCTACCCCTCCAACTTAACATTTCATCCCATCCACTTTTTCAACTTATGTTGTTATCCTATAATTGTATGGATAGACGATTTTGCCATTACTTTTGAGAAGTAGTTTACCGTCTTATCCTATGGTTAGTTAATATTTAACTTGTTTAGTTTAAATCCGCAACACGTTTTTAGACTTAAAATATGGGATCACAATTATCTTTAGGAATATGTATACCGAAATGGCAGTTGAGATTCTTTTTCAATTATTCTCGGATTAGTTACCATTTCGTGTTACCATTTCGAGTTGGAGCTCTCCGGCCAAAAGTCTTCCACCACTGGACTGGACGGTACTTTGTTCTCTGCAATAACTACAGCATCGAACAAATCGGTAACATTTGGTAAATTCTGATGAATTCTTTCATTTTCTCAATGTTACGGTGGTTGATGTTGGAATCCAAAATTTATTGCAATGTTTATGGTATTGTGGGTCACAGTTTCGGATCTGGTAGGGTTCACCAGAGCCCGAGGGTTAAGAGGGGGATTTGCTTGTAAAACTTATGTATTTTCGTTTGAAGATTGTTCAGATTGGATGTTTCATTAGAAATGTACCATGAATTGGCTGCGATGTTGAATAACTATAAATTTACCATGAAATTTACTAGTTTCACCATAACCTGCAGATTTATTGATTTTACCATAACGTGCATATTGATTGATTTGTCACGTAATTTACCATGAAAATTGACATGTTTACCAGATGCTGTGCGTAACCTCCAAACTTACCATGACGTAAGCAAATATACCATGGATGATAGGTGTTGCTATCTAGCGTGCAAAATTAAAATGAAATATGGGAAATATACCATCACTATCAACCTTATCATAACAATTGCAACATACCATCGCTACCAAATTAACCATTTAAGAAAAACTGAAAAACTTAACCAACATGCTGAAATGTACAATCACAATGAAATATACCATAACTATCAAAATTACCATAAAATATGAGAAATTTACCATATGTTGTTTGTTACAACCAGTTTCACAATGGTATAGGCAAATCTATCATAGACTGCCGAACTTGATGTTGACTAGCAAATTTAAAGATGAACGTCACTTTACCATGATAGCAGAAAGCGTCCCTTTGAGTTGTAGGGGTTGTACATATCGATAAAATGTACCATATTATACTTCTGGTTGCAACTACTCATTGTATGTGTTATAAGCAAATTTACCATGGAAGACCATTCCTCATCTTTGATGGCGAATTTATCATGGTCGTCAATTTTACCATGATAGCGGTAAGTGCACCATGTCTTGTAGGTTCTGTTCAAGTCCATAAAATTTACCATATTCTCGATTTGTTTGTGCAATTATATATTGTATGTGTTATGTTGCCGCTTAACATTTGAATTTGGTAACACCGGTTTTCCCATTTTTTTTACAGGATTATTGCAATGGACGGTGGTTTGATACTGATTTGTAAGCATAATGAAAAGATTGTTGCAATTCGAATAGATCGCAGTTGGAACTTTGTGCAGGTGGTGAACAAGGTATGTGTTAGATGGCGTCATTTGGATCCTGAATCTGTGATTTTGAGTTACTCATTGGATGACAATGAAAATCTACTATTGGACAACGATGACGACTTGGGTATAATGTTCGGACTTGTAGAGAGTGTCGGCTATGAAGACATTGAGGTCCTTGCTAAGGACTCAACGGTTGAGATAGTTGATATCGGTGATGGAAACGACAACGATGAAAATTCTGATGGTATGAGAGGCCATATGGATTATACCGTGGTCCAGTCAACTGATGGTGAGGGTTTGGATGGTATTGTGGATGATATTTCAGTATTTTGTAGCCACAAACGAAATAGTTTGTTGTTAGCACAATGGTCCGATGTAATTATAGGTGTTGGCCAGAAATTCGAGGGAAGAGTTTCACAACTCCTTACTGTATTGAAGAAGTATGCAATTGAGAGGGGGTTCGAGTATGTTTTAATCAAGAATGACAAAATGAGATTGACATCCCATTACAAGTTTAGGGATGAAAAGGGATGTGTGTGGGAGTTGTATGCTAGGGTTTGTCCAGCGAACGATTACTTTTGCATTAGAAAATTTGTGGATACTCACAGCTGTGGTTGCAGTTGGGACTCCTAAAAACACACGTGTGATGTCGAAATTAATTGCTAGTTTGGTGATGGATGAAGTCCGTGTAACACCTATGAAGAGACCAGTTGATATCGTCAAGGAAATTAAAACTAGTTATGGATTGAATGTATCATACCACCAAGTCTGGTGGGGTGTGGAGAAGGCTAGGAGTGATATCTTTGGTGACTATGTAGACTCATTTACTAGTCTAAAGTGATATGTTAGTTCAGCTAGGAGAACCAATCCTAGGAGTCACATTGAATTGGAATTTGATGTAGAAACAAAGTGCTTTAAGAGGTTATTTGTAAATTTTGCCACATGTATTCGGGGTTTCAATCATTGTCGGCCAATTATATTTCTCGATGGTACCTTTCTGAAAGGTAGGCATAAGGGTACATTGCTTGGTGCGATTAGTAAAAATGGGAACCAAGGTAAACTTCATTATATTTATCAATACAAACTTGTAGTAATACATTGTCAATTACATTTACTTTTTTTATTTATTTGTGTTGTGATTGTGGATGGTATTTTTTTGGCAAGCATATTTTCAATTTGCTTTGCTGTTGTGGACTGAAAAGCAAGACAACTGGTTGTAGTTCTTACAGAATTTGCATAAGATTGTTGTTCTTGGTAGGGATATAACGTTTATTTCCGATCGCAATATTGGATTACTTGATGCAATAAAGAAGGTTTTCCCAAATGTTAGTCACGGTTTATGCCTATTTCATTTGAAAACAAATTTGAGATACCATCTACGTGGGTCACACAAGTCTTTTAAGGAGAAGATGGTGCATTTACTGGTGAAGTGTGCTTACACTCCCACAAGAGATTTATTCCATCGTCACATGGACAGAATGATATGTGATGGTGGCGAGAGAAAAACAAATTTTTTCGAACAACTACCGAAAGAAAATTAGAGCAATGCATACTTTTGCGGTGAAAGATATGGCGAGATGTATTCGAATGTCGCCGAGTCTTTCAATTCATGGATTCAAAAGGAACGCTATCTCCCCATCACGAATTTAGTGGATGGGATAAGGGTTAAGATTATGGCTTAAATTTCTAGTAGGAGGGAAATCGCAAGCAAGTGGATTGGTCTTATATTTCCCGAAATGGATAAGAGATTGACTGATGCGTTCAATGATGGTAGGACATGGGTGGTTGTTGAGGCTGGAGATGGTGTTTATGAGGTCTAATCATTTCCCAATTCCACTGTCGACATTGGTAGGGGTACCGTGTTCATGCCATACATGGTAGATAGAGTGTTTTCCATGTGTTCACGCAATCGCTGCAATATGTTCGGCGGGTAAAGATTTGAATTCATTTGTAGATCCACATTACTATGTGGAAGCATTCCGTGGCTCTTACTCATTCTCTATTTACCCACTACCAACTATGTGGATGCGCGAACAACAAATAGAAGAGGATATCATGCTTCCTCCACTAAGCAAGAAGCCTCTAGGGAGGCCTAGAACTCAACGAATACCCTCAAGGGGAGAGAACCAAAATCAGATTAAATGTGGGAGGTGTAAAAGGTTAGGGAACCATAATCGAAAATCATGCAAAGAGGCGGTGTAGTTAGTTTTTTGTTCATTAGCCTTTGTTTAGTGCAACACTAAACTGTATGCTCGTTGATTTTAATACATTTGTTATTATGTTTCCACCAATTGCAATGTCATATTTTTCATTTTATGTGTTTGAGTGTGTTAACGTTTTTTTCCAGATTAGTTCATAGCAAATTTGTACATTGTGAGGTAGTTTTTAAGATCTTGGATTTGAGGTTTGGTTGGAACGATGTCATTTATCAGCGTGAAGAAAAAGTTCAGACTCATTATGGTAAATTTGGAGTACATTTGGCCGTTTTTAGGTGTTTGAGTGTGGAAACCCTTATTTTTTCTACCTCACGCGGTGTTTTAACTCTTGACAATCGATGCTCGTAAAATGTCTGGTGTAGAAAATTCTGTCATGTTTCTGTTTCTGATTATACAAACTTACCATAACAACTATTGCAAATGTACCATATTTAATATACGCTGTTAAATTTTGTGATGCACATGGTAAGTTTGAAGATACTATTATCTGTATAGTTTGCTAATTTTGCATAGTAGATTTTGTTTCAACGCATGGCGAGAGATCTTCCAGAATGGCTGGTGCAACAACTTTTTGTCCTGTCTCCGTTTTTGCATTCAGAAATTTACCACAACACTTTATGCAAATTTATCACAATGAGTGTACGACAGTTATAACTCATGGTAGAGGTGGTGCGGTAACTTTGTTCCAAGTTATAGGATGGAACAACGGCAAAAAATGTGTCCTCTTCAAAACTGCGACATCAAAATGGTCCAGCAAAGTATAGAAAATTTACCACAATGCCATCAGGTGCAGCAAAGTTTTCATGTTTCCATTTCCACATTCACATTTTTACCATAACGCGTCTTGCAAATTTACCATACCATATATACACTATTCAAAGCGAGATGGCCTATACCACAAAATGATGACCATAATGTTTGATATTGAGATTATATTTCTACTGTATTGTCAGATCCCTCCTACTTGGGATTATAAGAAAACTATTCAAATTACAAAATAAACATTAGCAAAGTAGCATCAAAATCGCATTCCAATCGAACTAATCTATGATATATGATTCTCCACATTTATAAGCAACTCATGTAGTATCTCAGCCCGTATTTCCTGACACTCTGCTTTTGTTAGATTCGCATCTATGGCGTCATTGTGGAAGTACTGTCGAATGATGTAACACACGATAATCCCACAATCGAGTCTACGTTCAAATAATTATATAGAAAGATTAGCATTTAGACATTTTTTGACAACCCAACTCGAGTTCAGAAAACAAGGGCCAGATTTGTCTTACCTGTTTGATCCTTGTTGTGGGCAATATGAAACCTTTTCAATAGGCTTGGAATCCTGTGTAGTGACCAATCCGTTCAAGTTATTTTTCCAATAATTCTCGATTTGTGTTTTCTGTTATTGCAAAACATAAGACACTGATGTTAGTCAATGTCCAGGAGATGCTTAATGCAAATAGTGACACATAATTTTCCTTACCAATTAGGTCGCAGCCTCACAATAATAGTCAACACCTGACCTCGGGCGTAATGAGTTGTAAAACTTTCAATCCCCTTTGTCTTTGTTGAGGACAAGCAATGTCCAATGATGACCTCTATGTATAGGAAAAAGTAGAAATCTGGAGGATTAACTCTTGGGTATCCATTGTCCGAGCAATTGTAGACGTTCATCCTGTGACTTGTGTTCTTTTGCGTTGAATTTGCTCATGGATTCATGGGTTTGCTTATTTGATGTGGCCATCAAGCTGTTGTCCATAGCAACATATTAATTTTAGTCGTCTGTAAAATTGTTGCCCTTCCTGACTTCCACTATGTGTTGTATATCTTGCTTGTGTGTTGTACAGTATAGTTCCACATTGTGCAGTATCCGGTGTCACTATATTCTAATTTCCTAGTTAATCACGTGATGAAATCTTGCTAGAACTTGTGGTGCAAAAAACTTGACTTCAATATGATAAATGATCTTCAATATTTGAGATTGTGACAGGGAACATGAAATTGAACTTGAAATTAGACAAACAGACTATTGTCGGATTGCAAAATCAACTTCAGTTTGTGAAAGAAAATGAGATTCGTGGGCTGTGACAGTTATTATGGAAGTGATGCGCCTTCTAGCTTGGAGGGGGAAGCCCCACAATATTCTTCTTATATGAGCAATGAGCAGGAAATGTATGCAAGTGCTCCAACCCCATATTATTTCTTTGTGCGGTTATGTGTATTTGTTTCGGTGATTCCACAATAAGAATGCAAAAATAAATGTTAGATGTCTTAATAGTGAATGGTCCATTAGCTCGTGCAGTGATATAGGTGAATATTATGCATGACTCTTCTTTTGTATAAAAATTTCGAGGATAATTATATTCTATTTTATGAAGGGAGAGCTCAATTTAGTGTTTTTTTTTTTAAGCTTTGTCATATTTTTTTAGTTGTCAAAATTACCCACCTCAAAATTTATTTTTGGGTACTAACAAACGTATTGAAATTTAACTTTCAGCACAAAATAGACATTTTTTTCCTCATAAAAAAACTTCCCACAATCATGTTTTTCTCCACGATACATACATATGCACTGCCCATGCAATTAGCTTCCTCCTCACGTTTCAGTTCTCCCTCACATTTCAGTTCTCTTTGAATTTCTGCCATTAACAAACAGCCCACAAAAGGTCTGTTCCCTCATGCTTCTTCTTTTCCCTGTGAAAAATTCAAGCTGGCACTTCATTTATGTTTTGGGTTTGTTTTGATTTGGTCACGCCCCTTTGCGTACAAATGGCTACTGCAAAAGTTGGTCACGCCCCAATTCATCTCTGCATCCTTTTGCGGTCTCTAAATTACTTTAAAAATCTCAACCAAACTGGATGTTTAGTTGCAAAATGAAAAAAAAATACTCCATTGATCAAGTAGATTATTCGACATAATTGTAAAACCTTTTATATGTTGCAAGTTAGATAATCTATATAACAATATAAGGGTGTTTTTTCAAAATATCAAGACACAAATTAATTTTTTTCACTTTTTAAGGATTGAGATTCATTAACAGATTTGATTCAAGGGCAAAGATTTTTTTGCCCTGTTTTGTTATCCCGCCCAAAAACATCACATCTGACTTAAAAAAATTTCACTTTCACACATCCTTTTAACTTCTACCCCATCGCTGACTTAAATCAACTTCTCATATTAGTCATCATGTTTTGTAAGATGCATGCAAAATAATCGGATACACCAGCTCACGGGGAGCAAGCTCCCTATTATGCTCCAGGGTAATTTCTTGAGCCTTTTCCCACTCCTCGAGCACCTACTCTTTTTTATTATGTCACAGGGGGAGAAAAATATATGAGTGAGGAAGTGGATCCAAGACCTAACATTGTCGTTTTCTTATATTGGTTTTTAATGATTGCATTCTTTAGTAGGATGCATTGTGTTATGCTAGCTTACAGACTCACTCTCTAGGGTTAAGATCTTACGCTTGGATAATCTTCTACCTTAATTCTGATGCGTTCGTTATATTCGTTTTGCATGCCTCATGTGTGACATCATCTAAGAGGGGAGATTGAAAGTGCCATACAGTTTTAATGATCCATTATATGATTGTTTATTTTGTCAAGATGTTAAGGTTGGAAAAGGAAAATAGAGGAGTATGGTCGGGAAGAGAGGAGGAGCATTGTAGTTGGTTGCAAGTATAGTTAATTGGTGATGGCGTAAAGAAATGTTGATTACATTTGATTCCATATATTTAAATACATGGTAGTATAAAAATTTATACTCAGTGCGAAACATGATTTGATTGTAACACATTGCGGTAACATGAAGTTTAAAATTTTACACAAGTTCAAGGGCTAGAGACATTATTGCGAGGTATGGCCTTCGGTAGAGAAGTTTATGATATATAAAGGGTTGGCATTGTCGTTAAATTAGAAGTTGGTGGATATAAACTGAAGAAGTACAAGTACGGGGATTAGTTTGTGACATAAATCAAGTTATAGGGTTTTCTATGTAATTGTGCCAAGGTATATATGTGTTTGTTTGTACCGCTAACATTTCTATTCGATCAAAATCAGAACCAGTTAAAATACTCGAACAGGTACCTCTCTCTCTCTCTCTCTCTCTCTCTCTCCTGGTTTTATTTCTTGTGGATAACTGAGATGCGTAGACAGTTATGCTTGGGGTCTTGTAAAAGACACGCCTTCAGGAGTAAGCTGATGTCCGATCCACACCAGGAGTGAATTCATCCACGATTTAACTTAGATGTAAGAGTACTATATATTTAGAGGCCGTTCTTTCTAGCGTTTTAGGGTCCTGAAGGGGTGGCTTTCTAGGCTTCTGCCCTGGGCCGGCCCTGGAAAATATGATTTGGAGAACAGATTAAAGCTTCTTGTAGTTTTAGTTGGAGTGTTTTGAATAACAACATAATTGAATTGTTCAATTTCGAAAAAAAAATGTTTACTTTTGGATGCTAAAATTTTGTAGATACCGAAATCCAAAAATGCGAGGACTTCCTTCTTTACAACATCATTGAAGGAAGAAAAAAAAATACAAAGTATAATTACTCTGATGAATGAAACCTTTTTTTTTTTTTTTTACTTGTTTGATCTGCTATATTTAGCTGTAGTTTCTTGCCTCGCTAAGTCAAAACTGTTGTTAATTACTTTCGCAGCTCCCTTTCTTTCGTCTTTGTTTTTTTTAGGTTACATCCACTGCGTTTAGGTGGGCCCTGCCAATGGTGGTGTTTGTGGTGGTTATTTAGGTGGGGCCCATTAGCTTTTGAAATTTCAATGGGGAGGGTTGGTTATGGCGGAAATGAGACATTTCTTAATCCGCACCGACTTCGTTTTCTAGAATACAATTACGTAGCACAGGATCACCAATTATTTTATATATGTTGGACCCAATTTTGTCGGGCTGCTGAGTTGAAATAAAATTTGGGTTCCAAACTCACAACCAACAACCATAATATTGGCATTAGTTGACCAGCAGTGCAATGTGAACGTTCTATCATTTTCAGATACCGGTGTCCAAGGATCAAACCCCTTCGATGCTTTCACACCCTTATCCTACATCATTTTCAGTCTTTTGTCAATTTTCAACTATTAGGTACTCCATCATCTGTTATCTACTACACTACAATTTGTCTTCATCTTGAATTTTGTTTCTCTACTCAATGAGAATGGACAATACTGATAACTATTAAAGTCTTACCAAGACCAAGAAAATATGCCCACTTTCTTCTTATTCCAACACTATCATTGCTTTTTGACAAAGGATTTTGTACTGTAGTTCGATGTTGTTAGTTACACAAGTACGATTCATTACCAATTAATTCTAAGTCTAATGTGTATGCATTTCTTCCCTCATCACCAGTTTTCCTTCCTAAAGTCGGGATCTGTCCAACCTTGCAGAAGTAAGGGTCCAATCGTTTGTCGGTGCCGGTTTGTGGCTGTTTCTTGCGCCCCCCACTTTAACTCTAATCGAAAGAGCAAAGGCCCTTGCTGAATTCAAAGGGTGAGCACTCTCCGCTCCATTTCCAGAAAGCCCAAATAGATAGGATGAAGGAGAAAGAAAGTTCCTTGCTATCACTATGTAGCCACAGCAGCCTCTATTACTACTGAACCGTCTCCGTCTGTCTTCACTTCTTTTTTTTTTTCTGAGGCTTTTCTTGTTTTGACATTGTTTTAATTTCTGTTCTTATTGCACGGAGTAATGGCTAGTCAATCCACTATGCTAATTGTTCAGTGCCAGTAAAACAAATCTTATCAGTTCATCACAAAAAATGAAGAAACCAATCCTATCAAACGCTATCCCATATCTCCTCTCCATTCTTACAACAACACTACTATTATCGAGGACATCGGTAGGAGATCCGAGAGCCCAAACAGTGCGAATCATGTGTGGAAATGTACTCGAGCACAACTCAACCATCTATGTCCCCAATTTTGTCACAACCATGGAGAACATAAGTGTCCAAATGAGAGCATCCGGTTTTGGAACAGCCAAAGTTGGTTCAGGGCCAGACACAAACTATGGCCTGGCCCAATGCTACGGCGATCTCTCTCTACTCGACTGCGTCCTATGCTATGCCGAGGCACGCACTGTCCTCCCACAGTGTTTCCCCTTCAATGGTGGTCGCATTTTCCTTGATGGCTGCTTCATGAGAGCCGAAAACTACACCTTCTTCGAAGAATATAGTGGACCTCAGGACACCACAGTGTGTGGAAACTCGACACGGAGAAACTCGACATTCGAGGACTCAACTAGACAAGCTGTGATGCAAGCGGTTTCGAATGGGCAAAATGGTAATGGGTTTGCACGGGCTCAGGTGGCAGTTTCTGGGACGATGAATGAGTCTGTTTATGTTTTGGTGGATTGCTGGAGGACATTGAGTTCAAATTCTTGTAGGGCGTGTTTGGAGAGCGCGTCTCAGTCTGTGTTGGGGTGCTTGCCTTGGTCGGAGGGGCGAGCACTGAATACTGGATGCTTCGTGAGGTATTCTGACACTGATTTTTTGAATCCGGTGTTGGGAAATGGGAATTCGAGAGGTAAGATAAAGTATTTTCACATCTTCTCCTACATTGAGAAGTCATTCCTTTTTTTTTTTATGCTCATGAGTTTAGTTTTCTCTTGATTTTTATTGATGAGTTGTGCAGGGTCTGTGGTAGTGATAGTAGTCGCAGTAGTCAGTTCAGTTGTAGTTTTGGTAGTTGGGGGAATAATCGGAGTTTACATGTGGAAGCAGAGAGTAATCGAGAAGAAGAGAAGAGGTACAAGCTTCTTGAATGTTTATTTTACATCACATATGTTGGCACATGAAACTTTCTGGGCTTCATGTGTAAGAAAGGAATGCAATAGCTATCCAATCCCAGATAGTGCAAAATTGTTTCAGCAGAGATAGAATAGCCGATGTTAATGGAGATTTTACCTTACTTTTAGGAAAGTGGTGATTCTTTTAAATTCCTCGTCTCCTTATTTTTCATTCTCCCTCCACAGGTTCAAATGATGCAGAGAAATTGGTGAAGACACTTTATGACAGTAGCTTAAATTTCAAGTACTCCACGCTTGAGAAAGCAACCGGATCTTTTGATGAAGCAAATAAACTTGGTCACGGGGGATTTGGAACAGTTTACAAGGTACCGTGTCAAATAAACACAAAATCAGTGAAGTTATGATAGCTTTAGAAGGTTAAGAATGATTTCAACAACCTCTTTTATCATGCTGGATGTTTTTGTGATTTTCAAAAATAACTCCAATGCAGGGAGTTTTGTCAGATGGAAGAGAGATAGCTGTGAAGAGGCTATTCTTCAACAACAGACACAGAGCAGCAGATTTCTACAATGAGGTTAACATTATCAGCAGTGTGGAGCACAAAAACCTGGTCAGGTTGCTGGGATGCAGTTGTTCAGGACCTGAAAGCCTTCTTGTCTATGAATTCCTGCCGAACAAGAGTCTCGATCGCTTCATCTTTAGTGAGTACTAGAAAATGTCGCATAAATATCAAAATTTGAGAATACACCCGTACTTAAAACCATATTTTATTCTTTCACACTGCGTTGCACGGATCCCCTATTTGTGGCAAAGCACCCGTGTCGACACTGCATGACTCGACACGACACGACACAGGTGCGGGTGTGGAATTCGTATCAGATTCTTCCAAAAACAAACGGATCCTTCTAAGAAGAAAAAGAAAGAGAAAATGCACTATTTTGCTGCTACCTTTCCTTTTTCAAGATGAAACTACAATGGTGTTGACTGTTGAGCCATTAGTATCATGTAAGTCTGTTTATATTTGGGAAGTGCTTGGGCCAAAGGCCACAACCCACAATAATTATTTGGGCAAGTGTTAGTATTATAAAAAAAAACATAATTGGTGGGCTGTGGGCCTTATGGCCTATATAGATTGCTTCTTTTTTATTTGTTTGAAGTCTGATAAATATTTCTTATACTTTTATTTATAGAAGTTACGTGAAAAAATCTGGGATGACTTTTCAGTTCAGTTCCTTATTAAATACGTTTAAAAACATATTTAACAAATCCCAAAACACTTGTTTTCAAATATCGATCCATATCTACAAATTCTCTATTTCTAAAGTTTTAGATGTCCAACACCAAAATATACACACGTATCCGATACCTGCACCCGAATCCGTGCAACATAGGTTTCACAGTGTAGAAGTGACTTCAATTGATGTGTTCAATGAAATTGACAGATTCAGACAGAAGTAAAGCGTTGAACTGGGAGAAGAGATACGAAATAATTATTGGGACAGCGGAAGGTTTGGTTTACCTTCACGAAAACAACAAGAACCGGATAATTCACAGAGACATAAAAGCAAGTAACATCTTGTTGGATTCAAGGCTTCGTGCCAAAATTGCTGATTTTGGTTTGGCAAGGTCTTTCCAAGAAGACAAGAGTCACATCAGCACCGCAATCGCGGGAACACTGTGAGAATCCCTTCTACATTTATATACTAGGAGCTTAGAAAAGTTTGATTGTTCATAAAAATTTAGGTGATAGGCCTGTCAACTAATTTTCAGTATCACATACCAACTGCAGAACATGACCTAAAATATTTTTGTTTAAAATACCAATTATTTGGTTTTGCTTGTCCGTAGGGGATATATGGCTCCAGAGTACCTAGCCCATGGGCAGTTGACAGAAAAGGCAGATGTATACAGTTTTGGTGTTCTTTTGTTAGAGATTGTCACAGGGAGGCAAAACAACAAGAGCACAACCGCAGAATACTCTGACAGTCTAGTCATAGTTGTAAGTTCATATACTCTAGTCATTTGAAAAACTTGGAAATCAGAATTAATTTCAGATTTATTATTCCAATTTTTTCATTTTTGGTGTTGTGTCATTTCGATGAAACAGGCATGGAAACATTTCCAACAAGGAACAGTGGAGGAACTCTTCGACCCGAACCTAGTGTTGCACAACTACTACCATAACATCAACATAAAAAATGAGGTTTCAAGAGTAATACACGTAGGGCTTCTGTGCACCCAAGAGGCTCCTTCCCTAAGGCCATCGATGTCCAAGGCACTACTGATGCTGGCAAAGAAGAACGAACACCTTCCTCCGCCTAGTAATCCGCCATTTATTGACGAGAAAACCATGGAACTTAACGACGCATGTGAAAACCCCATGCATCCCCTTAATGGTGGCAATTCTGCTTCAGTTGCCAATGTCTCCCACAGTTCATTTTACCCCAGGTGACAGCTAAGCGGGCTGGAAATTTGAAGTTTCATGGGAAATTTGAATTATGCGAAAGCAAAAGATTGGAAGCATGTAAACGATCAAATCCTCCCTTGATGGGTAAGCATTTGAGTTTGAGAAGAAAGGAGTGGATCTTCGGTTATGTTGGCATTCACTTTTTAGCCTATACACAACTCACACACACGCTTACAGAGAGAGAGAAAGATTAGTATTAAGGAGAGAGTGATGGTAATAGATTTTCAGATAAACTGGAATTTGACAGCATAGGACGGCAAATACTGTGAATCATCAATAGCAAATTTTGCTTATTTTTGTGTATACCAACTAATCTGATTGTTTGCCTCCTATATTTTATGTTTCATTATTTTGTTTAGTTAGGAACTTCTTTTCTTAGTTTAAAATAAGTAAAAAAAAAGGTTAGCAACTTATGCATCCCATGATTACCCGCAGCACCACAATGTGCGGACGGCATTCGTTTGTGTTTTAACGAAGGCTAAACCTGTTGAAGATCCCTTCTTTGACAATTGAAGATCTGCTCATGCCACATATCTCAAGCATGCTTATAAATTAAATACACAATATGCTTTGGCTAGAGCCATGAAAATGAACAGTATTTCTTTGTCTGATTCTCTCGTCTCTTATAAATTGGCATCAGTTTGGAGAAAAGGCGAAGGCAGAAATCAGTTTGAGAGTTGTAATCATTTGTAAACTCTCCCGAATACAAATTCTCTTGTTCGTAGATGTACTTGATTTTGAGGAATGACATAAATCATTTTGTGTGAGTGTGTTTGGGTTTGATTCCTTGGGGCACAACAATTGGTATCGGAATCAAGGGAACCCATAATATTTGAAAAATCTCAAAATTAGAGTTTTGAAATCCGTTCTTGTATTTCTACCCAAATTTCAAATTGTTGAAAAATTTGTTTTGAACACAGTATTTTGTTCCTCTCTCCGATACGAGTTCAATAGCGCAGACGCCGCAAAAAACAGACAACTGAGGCATCACACGAAATACCAGTGTTGTCCCTGCTTCTTTTTCTTTTCTTTTTTTGTCCTTATTGGCAAATTCTGGTTGTGAGGCAAGAAGAAAATGTGGTGTCTGATCAGTGTGGCACCATCCTCTAGAGGTAAGTTATAATCGAGTCAAACCAGAACCGTTCAGACCCAGTTAACTGGATCCCGACCCATTGGATCGAGTTGGCATAGTCAAACCAACCTGACTCAATAAATTGCAGTTCAGCCCCTTAAGTTTTAAAAATTACAATTCAGTCTCTAAAGTTCTAAAATTTTCAGTTCACATCCTCTTAAATTTTTGGGGACTGATTCCTAACCAGTCTCGGCGTTCTAGATGCAACAGTGGGCGCGATTTTTTGTAATACCACTTAAAAGTTGGCGTATTGTTCGTTTTAGCTAAAAAAATTCCTTTTCGGCAATTTTTGGCATCTGATTTGTCCGTAGTGAAGCATAAGATACTCAAGTTCATGTCAAGATCTATTGAAACAAATATGTTAGGCCCCTCTATCAGATCCGTGAGACGTACTTCTACATTATCCAATGCAAAGTTTAAGATTGAAAAGTTCAATAGAACTGACAACTTTGGAATGTGGCAATGTGGGGTTATAGACGTATTGATCAAACAAGACCTAAATTTTACCTTAGAGGATAAGCCTAAGGATTTGGATGAGAAAGACCAAGGATAAACTAAATCGTCAAGCTTATTGCATGATTCGTTTATGCCTAGAGAAATATCAAAAATACTTTGTAATGACAGAAACGAAGGCTAAGATGTTATAGAATTTGGCTCGAGAAGAAATACATGACGAAAAATTTAAAAAACTGCGTCTACCTAAAGAAGAAATTTTTTTATTTTCAGCATCAAGTAAGTAGCTCTCTAAATGAATTCTTCAATTTATAATAAGTAAATAAAAGTACAAGCCCGTGGTTCCTGACTTTTTGCTAGCGGGAGGAGGTTCTTGCCACTTGATACTATTTTGCAAAATTTCTGAACAATGTTCGAGACCAGAGATTTTTTTTCTCATCCGTAGACTACAAAAGCTATTGGAACTTATGGCTCATATGAAGCGGGTCAGAAGCTGAGCGTAGTGGAGCAGAGCGAGAGAAGTAGAGCGGAGTGAGGCTTCTGGCCCAATGGGTTCAACTGGTGTAATTGAGTCTTCAGACCAATGGATTGAGGGGTGCGCGGGGGCAAAGGCCCTGCGGTACAATACAACCTAATTAAAATTGGATTATCTAATTAGAGTTAAACTGTATGGCCTAACTAGAGTTATATTCTAATTAGAGTTGGTTTACCTAATTAGAATCGGATTATGATTGGAATAGAGTATATCTATAAATAGTTTCTATTGTAAAATCCTAGACATGAGCTCAAATAATAAATCTCGCTCTGCTCCCGTGGATGTATCCGGTTTGGGGAACCACGTAAATCTTGTGTTGATTTCTTTACAGTTTTGTATTCCATATTATGTGCGTAATTGAGTGATTGCGCTAACAAGTGGTATCAGAGCTCAGGTTAATTTAATCACACGAAGAACAATGGTGAGGAATACATCTGTGTCGAAGTTTGATGTGATAAAGTTCATTGGAACCGGGAATATCGAACTGTGGCAACAGAGGGTAAAGGATTCGCTGGTGCAGCAAGATTTGTCGAAGGCACTAAGCGGGAGGTCCAAGAAGCCAGAGCAGATGACCGGCGATGTTTGGGAAGATCTGCAAGTGCAGGCAGTGAGTACGATTCGTCTGTGTCTCGCAGATGAAGTTATGTACCAAGTAATCGGGGATGATTCGTCGGCTTGAGTTTGGGCAAAATTAGAGAGCAGGTATATGTCGACAAAGACTATGACTGCGGACAAGTTTGAACATTGCTTGGACTTGGTAAACATCTCTAGGTGATAGAGATGGGGCATCTCCCAAGCCGGTTGGATCAAGATAAGTTGTCTTCTGAAGGGGTGATGATATTCGTCAAGGTGGAGATTATTAGAACTTATGGCTCATATGGCTCATATGGAGCGGGTCAGAAGCTGAGCGTAGTGGAGCGGAGCGAGAGAAGCAAAGCGGAGTAAGGCTTCTGGCCCAATGGGTTCAACTGGTTTGATTGGGTCTTCGGCCCAATGGATTGGGGGGTGCGCGGGACGGTACAACGTAATTAGAATTGGATTACCTAATTAGAGTTGAACTGTATGACCTAATTAGAGTTGGACTCCAATTAGAGTTGTATTCTAATTAGAGTTGGTTTACCTCATTAGAATTGTATTCTAATTAGAGTTTGTTTACCTAATTAGAATCGGATTAGGATTGAGATAGAGTATATCTATAAATACTCTCTATTGTAAAATCCTAGACATTAGCTCAAATAATAAATCTCACTCTGTTCCCGTGGACGTACCCGATTTTGGGGAACCACGTAAATCTTGTGTTGATTTCTTTACAGTTTTATATTCCATATTGTGTGTGTGATTAAGTAATTGCGCTAACAAAAGCTTTGCTTGCACAAGCTACAAGTCTTAATACAATAAAATTTAGAATTGAAAGAGTGTAAATTCCAATCAAATTCACAAAAAAAAAAAAAAAAACAAATAAATCTTATTACATTAGTTAGAACCATTCCGCTTTGATGCAAATTTTCTAGTTGAGCCACACTATATTTGCCACAACACTTGAGGATCACCAGTCAACGATTTTGAATAGACAATTTGTCCGTGTTGTACTTGAAATGGGGAGTTTACTATATATTACGCATAGTATGACGTGCTACGTGGCAAACAAAATACTATCCAAAAATTATTCGATGAGTACCTAATTGTTCGGTTAATATTTTATATGTAAAATTTTTAATAGTATTTTGATTAAACAACACACTCTATTGTGCGGTGCACACAGCAATACCTCAAGCCCTGGGTAAAGGATTTACAAAAGAAGAAGACATTGCTATTTATAGTGCTTGGTTTTGCATTATTACCCAAGACCTAGTTATAAGTAACTCACAAGCCCAATTTGGTTTTTGAAAGCGAATCATAGAAAAATGGGTACGGCGGGAGTCTTGTCCTTGGCGCAGAACAGGATATGTTGCACGTCAAAATAACATCATGTTAGCACAGAAAATATTGCCTACAAATTATTCGATTAGCGCCCTACTATTTGATCAATATTTTGTACATCAAAATAAAATCGTTATAAACCACAACACACCATATTGCGCGCAATGCACCCAAGTGTTATTTCTTATTCAAATTTTAGGGTTTCGTGAAAATTATATTTCTTATTTAAGAATTTCAATTTAGATATCTCAAACTAATATTCTCTATTAGCCAGCGAAATTATGCACTAGTTAGAACGTATCTTTTTTATTGATCTGGAGCTTTATTTATAAACTTATCTTTAGTCCTAATTCTGTTAGGAGTAAAGTGTCTTCTAATTGGCTACTAATAAGATAACTCTCTATCAAGCAGTTATCTTCTATTAATAGAGTTTCATTCAATTAATACTTCTAGTACTAATTAAATTGACTGTGAATTTCTTATCCATACCTATTAGAACTGTATCCCGACTTATACAGGATTCTGTCTTATCTTGGATAACAGTCGCTTATCGCCCTTCTCAGATCGATGGTGTCTCAGACTGCCCTTATCAGGTCAGCAAGACGTGGAGCCGCCTTTCTCAGATCGGCTGACTAGATATTTTGATCTTCTCGGTTTGAATAATGTACGGATAACCTTTCTCAGATCAGTCATACCATCACGTGATCGGCACGTGTCTTCACGTATCTTATATCTCGTACCGAACTAAATCTCTTACTGAAGGGGATAAAGGTAATTTCTCAATTACATTTTTGCTCTCGTCAAGTAGCAAATTTTTATTTTTATTTTTTTAAGAAATGAGGACACGTACCTCCGCCTCTGGGTACTGTCCCACAGATCACAAGGACTAATACATGAATCTCAGAAGAAGAATCACATACACAATTTGTCCTTCCTATTTCATCTTATGATCCAAGTTCAATGTCTGAAGGACATCAAAATATACATGAAACAAACATCATTATACTATATGTCTATATCAATGCATCTTTTAGAAAACATGTAGACATACATACATACATATTGAGTAGCCTCGTTAATCTGTAAGGAAATGTCCTGAAAGATTACCCATCACAGCTAATTGCATGTCCTCTGATGGCTTCCAGTGCCGCTTCCTTTGATTTATAAACCAGTTGTTAATTTGCTTCTGATCTAGCCCAGTTGATTCAGCCAGCGATATTTTATCAGCTTCCTGTATCGTTAATAGAGTGAAAAAAAAAAAAAGGCATAAAAATCATCCTTTGAAATAGATTTAAAAAGAAACAATACCAATAGTCAGGTGTTATGCCGGTTAATGATAGCTGAATCAAATTATAATATCAACGGTTAATAGCAGGAGATATCCAAACAACAGTGGTGAATTGCGATTGATCGGCTACTTAGGGCATCTTGCAAGTAATATTCAAGAAAATAGCTTTGTCATACCTGGTTTAAATAATAACCTCTAATGATCAATTATTTCTGACGTAAAAAAATAGCTTTGTCATTTCTCATACTAAATTTGATACAAGAAATGACAAACCCACTTACTACCACATCTGTGTATGTAAACTTTAGCTATCTTTTCAATTAAAATCGCTATCATTTAAATAATTCAGTGACCGTGATGAGTAAAGGTAAAAAATAGTTGACACCATTGGAGCAAATTATATGACAAAAATATTACTATAGCAAAACAAATAATAGCTTTTAACTTGGAAAAAGATAACCCAAAGTATTAAAGATGCTCTTATAGCTAGCTGTACAGGGAGGACTACGCCCATTCCATAGTTGCATGAATGTTGTCAAGATTAGGGATTTTTTACGTTTTTATTTGTTAGGCTAACTCAAAAACTGATTTAATTAATAAATAATAAATGTGTCGCTATGAAGCAAAAATGGCCCCATAACAAGCAAATTTGTATCGTATCAGTAATTAAGGTGGCAGTGCCAGTACGTACTCACACAAGTGTAAGAATTCACGCTTGCGCGCTTTCCTAATGTATATGCATTGACATATCTTGAATGGTTACCTGCTTCATGCTTTTAAAAGAAAGAATAAGCAAACACCTTAAAATACACTCATAATTCCACTCATTCCCCAAACTTTTGGATTTTCATCTGGAAATACACACCTCTAAATATACTAATATGCTTGATTTTCTTGATCTACTGTATGTTAATGGTTTTGCTAATTGCTGCTGAATAAGGCCAATAGATACATGCTCTCATAATCTATTTAAATAAACACAGATATTGGGTCACTGCAAACAGCTGCTTGCCCATAGGGTAGTCGTTGCTATTATTGATTTGTATCCTCTGATAGATAGATTAGATTATGGATGGCTATCCTAAAAAATTTGGTGAAGCCGAATTTGTGCCAATGCAAGATTTAAAGGAATGCATAGTGAGAAAGGACAAACGTACTGTTGGGTAAGGCCATTTATTGTGCAGATTCCACCACTCAAGTAATGTTTGCCTTGCTTCTTTAGGAAGCTTTCCTTTCTTTTTCTTCTTGGAAAATTCCAGCTTCAGGCTACCGATATGACTACCATATTTGAGCATCAGCCTTTCTTTAAGCTCTTGCTCTTCACTCGTTTGTGCTTCTTGTCCTTCGTGCTCTATTCCGCTAAATTCATCATCTGATGAACCCGTGCCTTCATCTGGACACATCACAAAATTAGTTAACTAATACCATATATATCGTGTATAGAACCCACAATAATATAAAATACATTGTATTGCATTCATAGAAATCAGAATCCATATCCCAATAACCCCTTGTCGTCTTTCAGAACATATAAGGATAGCAAAGTGTCCGATCAGCCTGGGTTTTGAGATTATCATAGCCAAATCCCAAAAGTTTTCAATTGCCCACAAATCATAAACCAAAACCCAACTAAAATATTCTCTACCCACCAGCCCCGCCCTGCTCCGAAACCCTTGGGGTTTTTTGAGAGAAATGAGGAGATAAGGTAAAGAGGCAAGGTGGGGAATAGTACGTGGAAAAATATAAATTAAAGAAGGCTAGGGTATTAGTTGCCTGGATATGTGCATACGTATTAGGATTTATTTGGTATTAGAACTCACTAGGTTATTGGATGTCTTGTTATGATTTTACCTCAAATGGCATGCACGTCAACCAAATGATGCCATGTGGCATGTTTTTCAAGTCCATCAAGAGCCAAACTTGACGATGACCTGACTAACGGCTGGGATTAAGGATTGGAATGATGACAAGGAGGGTTTGGCTGCACCAAAACACCTCACTTTTCCTTTTCAAAACTGGAGTTCTTCTAATTTGGAGATTGACGTGAGAAGCCAAGGACCCGCCAAAAGTTCATGACATTTTGTGAAAGAATAACTGTGGGATACGAAATTCAGAATTCATAGTGGTGCTAGGTCAACAATTGAATCAGAATTCATTGTTTTGGATAACGCTGGGGTAGAAGATATTCCGATGTTACCTAAACATGTTCCAGCAATATATAGATATACATTGCGATAACCAAGCAGCTATAGGAAGGACATATAGTAATATTTATAATAGTAAATGTGGACGCATTCATTGTAGACACAATACCATTAAACAACTGCTCTCAAGTGTAATTATTTCTATCGAAAATGTGAAATCAAAGAAGATTATAGCGGATACATTAACTAAAGAATTGTCCAAAGAGCATGGGTATAATCCATTGAGAGGAATGCAACTGAAGCCTACTACACTGGAGTCACAATAATGCCAATCCAATCTAACTGACTGGAGATTCCAAGATCTAGGACAACAATGCTACATAGCCGGCGTCAAAAGCAAGACAACGCCAGAACAGGTTTACTGGGTTGAGGTGTCAAATGCTCCAATCTTAAAGGAAGTTGGCAACCCGAGTACCGAGCAAGCAATAAAAGATTTGATAATCGTATCTCTAGATGAGGAGGACAAGGAGAAGTTCTTTCTCATCAGTTCGTCACTAACCAAGGGAAAAAGGTAGGAAATGGTAGACTTTTTGAAGACGAACATCACAACATTTGCTTGGAGTACATAGGAGATGTCGGGCTTTGGTCCAGAATTTATTTGCCACCATCTCAACGTCGATTCAACGCATTGGCCAGTAAACCAAAAGGCACGTCAGTAGGCTCTTCTGCATACCGAGGCATTTATGGAAGAAGTGGATCAATTACGAGAGGCAAAGGCGATAAGGGAGGTACAATATCTGTCATGGCTGGCAAACAAAATCGTGGTGGAAAAGAAGAATGAAAAATGGAGGGAGTGTGTAGATTACACCAACCTGGAGGATGTCTACTCGAAGGACAAGTTTCTTTTACCAAAGCTAGTTCAGCTTGTAAAGGCACTAGCCGAACATGAGCGAATGAGCTTCATGAATGCCTATAGAGGCTATGACCAAATCCCCATGTTTGGTCCAGACCAGAACAAGACAACGTTCATAACGGCGGGCAAGAGCAATTTACTGCTACCTAGATATGCCCTTCAATCACAAAAATGCCGAAGCAACGTATCAAAGAATGATCACCAAGATGTTCGAGCACCAGCTCAATAATATAGTGGAAGTGTACATTGATGACATGGTGATGAAGAGTTCAATGTGCAAAAATCATTTAATAGATTACAGGAGGTTTTTGACATATTGAAAAAGTATAACCTGAAATTCAATGTTGATGCATTCGGTGTTGGGTCCGAGACATTCCTCAATTAATTGGTGACCCGGGACGTATAAAACCTCACCAGATTGGCAACACACTGAACCGTTTCCTCAGTCATTCTTCAGATAAGTGTTGTCCATTCTTTGAAATTTTGAACAAACATAGTAGGAAGCATTTTCTGTGGAATAGAGTGTGGCCAGGCGTTATCAAGTACAACAATATCTTACTTCAGCATCCCTCCTCACAAAACCAAAGGAATGAGAGGCTCTATACTTATATCTAGCAATATCGACACATGCAGTCAGCTCGGTGTTGATTCGACAAACCGAGATGCAATACAACCCGGTCTATTAGTCTAATAAAACTCTAGTTAGTGCTGAAACCCAGTATCTTTCCCCTAAGAAATTAGCTCTAGCTCTCGCTCTCATCACAGCCTCTAGAAAATTGGCTCCATACTTCCAAGCTCACACTATTACCGTAAAAGCTTGGATGAGGAACGCCGACGTGTCCAAGAGAATATCACAATGGGCAGTCGAATTAGCCAACTTCGACATTCGATAACAACCCCGGACGACCATCAAAGCACAAGTGATGACCAACTTTATTATCAAACTCACCTCATCTAGAAATACTAACCAACCCCTAACTACCTAGACCATGTTTTTCGATGACATATGAAAACAATATGTCGAACGAACATCTAACAATCGAGAAACGAAACGAAAATGATTCTAATTTCCCCTTCTAGAGAGATTCACATGCACGTGCTCCAACTTGAGTTCCATGCCTTAAATAATGAAGCAGAATACGAGGCTCTCGTGGCCGGATAGCAGGTAGCCGACACATTGGGAATCGAAGAGCTAATAGCGAACCAAATGTCCGGGGATTATGAGACCAGGGACGAAATCAAAGGTATAAGGATTGAATAGGTGGCTAGAGAGCAAAACTCTCACGCCGACATATTGGCCGGTATTGGATCAACAACCAAAGCAACAAGATTCAGAAGTATCTCGATCAACACTCTAGCTAGGCCAAGCATTGAAGATGGTCAGTCAAATGAAATTTGTCTCCAAGCTCAGTCCGAGCTGGATAGATCCTATCATGGCATACTTGAAGGACAATAAGTTGCTGGCCAACAATATAGAGGCTCATAGGATTATTCACAAGTCGGTTCTGGGAATCTCCGAATTCTAAGCTTTACAAACGATCAAGTTTTAGACCATATCTCTACTGTGTGCATCCCACTATGACGGAAAATGTTTTGTAAGATATCCATGCCGGTAGTTGTGTATGTCATTCTGGGGGCGTTCCTTAGCCCACGGAGCGATTACACAAGGCTATTAATGGTCAAAGATGCAAGAAGACGCCAGGAATATTGTCAAGAGGTGTGACAGTTGCCAGAGGTTCTCACCTATCATTCGGAAGCCTGCTGAAGATATCTCACGCCTCACCAACCCGTGGTCATTTGCTCAATGGGGACTTGATATTGTTGGAAAGATGTTGACAACTCAAGGGGGATTTAAGTTCCTCATCACTATAATAGACTACTTTACAAATGGGCAAAGGTCAAACCACTGGTCACAATCGAAGACAGAGACGTGAAACAATTCGCTTGGGGAAATATCATCTTCCAATTCGGCATTTCATATGCATTCGTGCCGGACAACGAAACTCAGTTTGTGGGGGACTTGTTCACCAACTTTTGCATTAAACACCGAATCAAGTTTTATAACTAAACCCCTAGTTATCCTCAGAGCATGGGCAAGCCGAAGCATCTCATAAGATTGATTTCTGGCGTTAAGAAAAGGCTCAAGGCAGCAAAGTGAAAGTGGACTTGTGGGCATATCGACTACGCCTCGCCGATCCATAGGACACACTCCGTTTGCTCTAACCTTCGACATGGAGGCAATTATCCCTCTAGAAGCTGAACAAACAACACTTTCAACCAGGAAAAGAATGATGAAGCACTATCCGAACCAACACTTTCAACCAACAGAAAGTATCAAAGGATATAATCTTAGCGTTCTGCAGGGGACATTTTGGTTGGACAACTGTGTGCTCCGAAAAGTGATTGCAAACAAAAAAATAGGATAGATGGAAAGCATGGTCCAAACTGGAAGTGACCATACCGAGTGATAGAGCAGGTAAGTACTGGAGCTTACCGATAGAAGATATGGAGGGGACAGCAATAACACGACCATGAAACGCATCAAATCTCAGAATATATTATTACTAAGTCTTATTTTTAACTTCAAAGCCTTTGTATTAGAATTTCATTTCAATTATGCAATAAAGTGATTTGATTTGCATCAACTCATGATGTACAAAAACATAAACTTTTACATCAGTGGCATAGCCGAACAAATCATGCCAGAGGGTAAGCTTGGCACCATATCCCTCTAGAGAGATTGCCCCCCGACTTGTAACTCTCATGACATAACGTATGCCAAACTAATTTTCAATGGAAGATGCTGAATGTTTTTAGGCGAAAATTAAAATTGACACATTTCGAGATCCATCTCGATAGAACATACCAAATGTCTTTCGGTAGTATTTAGAACTAAGAGTTCAATTTTTCGAGCAGGGGCCTAACACCACAAGTGGGGAATTACCGCAATATTTGCCGGACTAGCCCAGACCTCAACCCTAAACTCCCAGTATGGCTATGGCAAAATACAAACAGATGTAGAAAAAGGTCTAGCAATACGATCGAAGCACAATCAAATTCCAACAAGTATAAAACAAAATGTTTCAAAAAATATTACAAATTTAGATTGGCAAGAAGCCATAGAGTTCGACGTCAATCTAACACTTCAACAGAAATTCAAATAAGAGAAATAAGAAGTCCATAGTTCATGAGGGCAAAATAATATCTTTAGCCAGGATATCTTGGTCGTCGGCAAATGGAGCTGAAGGGTCTTGTTGGGAAGAGATAGGCTCACTGGTAGGGTAGACATGCAACTCGATAAAAAGTGGTGAGTCAAAAGGAAACTAGTCGATGAGAGTAAGGGTGTCAACCCACCCCTTTAGGTAAATCTCGCCTTTGACGTTGGGCTACCTGCTTCATGTAGTCGTCATAGGCCTAATCGTAGGCTTTGTTGAAGGCTATTGTTACAGGGGCACGTGGTGGCACCTTGCATTCGTGTCTGCGCAGCGGGCGGGGCACGCAGCGAGCAAGACATGAGGAGGACATGCCTTGACAAGGTGACTTGGTGATGCCAACTTGAACATCGATCCCTTAGACGAGCAGCAACTATGGCACAGGTGAAGGTTCAGAAGATTGGGCGTGGATGCTTAAATGGCAGCAGACTTGTGGCAAATGCAGTCGAATAAAGAGTGGGCTAAAACATGTGGGCTTGGGCGCATTTGTATTGGGCTAGCTTCCTATGGATCATGGCAATCAGCTTATCTCGTGGACAGATGAACAGCTAATCTCGTGGACAAATGAGCAGCTAATCTCGTGGACAGGTATCCTCGGCAGGCAGCAATTTCCAGCAGTTACCAAGGATGGTGTGCTGTTAAGCTTTACTTAGTCCAACACAAACCCCAGGGCAGTTGGGAGTGTCAATTGCAGGTCATGGTGATCACGGGGCATGTCTATAACCCATGTGTAAGTAATTACGTTTTTCTGATTGTAACCTATTTAAAGACAGTGCTGGGGCGTTTTATAGCAGGGAGGGGACTCTGTCTAATGTAGCTTTGGTTTCCATTATAATTCTTGGTGAATAATATTGGCTGGAAAAGGTTTTCCATAAACACTGTGTCTTAGACTTTGTCTTTCTTTCTCTGCTCTGTGAGTTGGTTGACTAACTCTCTGGTAGAGATTAGTGCCACCACAGGTCAAATCTCGGTAGGAAATTTGACCCTGTGACAGCTATCATAGTAAGGCTCTTCCTCTCAACTTCTAGAACCGAAATCCCCTCTCTTAATCCAGTCAATGCCGTAAGGACTAAATTATTTGTTCTGTTGCATGATAACTAAATTATTTGTTGCACCGTAAGAAGAAATGATTGAATTATCTTTTTAGGTGTATGACCCATTTGAATATGTATGAAACTATGGATGTTTTTGTCTTTCACCCTTAAGGGCCAATTGGATGGAGGATTATTTTCAGGAGATATGTTATTGAGGGAGATAAGATAAGAGAAAGTATTATTTTTAGAGAGATGACCCACATTGATGTAATGTTTATAGAAGAGAATAAAAAAGTAAATGATTTAGATGAAAGATTAAACAAGGAAATATATTTTGACTTAGTTTGAATGGCTTATGAAATGGGGGAATAAAAATGAGTGGATAAGAAAAAAAAACTATCAAATGACTATTTTGCCTTTGTGCAGTATTAAACTTAATTATGTATTGAATAAAATATATAAATGCAAAATTCAATATCGATAATTAATTTTGGATAATTTGAAATATTAATTAATTAAGGAATTCATTAATTTATTATATTTAATACAAAACGTTATTTAAAATATTGAATGGTAAAAAAAAATATCAATCAACCAAAAAAAAAACATAATAATAACAAAATATAAATCAACAAATATCTTATCATAATTCAACAACCCTTTATCAAAATATTCCAAGCTAATGGTTAATCCCGAAATAATTTTTTAAGTAAATGGTAAAATTTTTGTATTTTTTTGAGAATAAAATTCGAAAAACACGACCAAAAGGGGGTTCAAATGAGCGGTGTCTGTCATTTTTTTTTTCAAAGTTGGGCCCATTAAGATATGCGATGAATGTGAATATTTTAAAATAATTTAAGAGATTTTTAACTTTGTTTTATTAATTAACAAAAAAAGAGAAAAATAATAACAAAATATAAATCAACAAATACCTTACCATAATTCAACAACCATTTTTCAAAACATTTCGAGCTCATGGTTATTCCCAAAATAATTTTTTAAGTAATCGATAAATTTTTAGTATTTTTTTAAGATTAAAATTTGGAAAGCACGATCGAAAAGAATTCGAATAAGTGATGTCGGATTTTTTTTTTTTGTCCAAATAGACACATTAGAATAAATGTCAAGGGGATAAGGAGGGGTAAAATAGACAAAATTCACCCCTCCACAGCTGGATAACTTTTGGGAAGGCCAATGACTATCCAAAAATTATCGGCGAAGAAGACCTTTCATGGTGAAAAGTTATACCGGATGAAATGTTAATGGGACAATTTTTGTGTTTTTAAATCGAGGCAACAATGGGGGACCCATCTCTTAATAGGGGTAATAAGTTATAAGGGACAAAGGCCTCCACCCAAACGTTATGTCCTGTGTATATGACAAAATACAGGAAATAATCACACAAACTAAGACTTCTACAAATAAAGTAGGTCCAATGGGCATACTTTTTGAACAGAAAATAATTTAAAAATCACACAAACACCACATATCAAATAAAGCCTATATTCCTTACTTGTTATATAGATATTTTACTGTAAAATTTATACAACTAACAAATAAAATTGACAGAAATAAATTCATAAAATATTGTAACACCATTACAAGATAAGGATGGCTATCAAATCAAAGTGATGAGCAAGACAGAGAGAAAGAAGCACGCATCCACAGAAAACCAGCAAAATCCAAAAGCAAATCCCTTTAGTATTTTGAGCATCATCTCCAGTATGGCCTTCCCACACTGTATAAAACTTGGGTTTATTTTGCCATTACAAATCCGAAAAACAAGAAACACCGCCTCAAATTCGTCTTCGCAATGTTCAAATTCAAACCCAACTAAATATTGTAAAGAATTCACATGGCTCGATGTAAAGATAGAAAAAAGAATGACGCGGTAATTAAAGAAAAAAACAAGCTCCGTAAAAAAAAAAGCAATAAAAGTTTTCTACCCCTACTGTTTCCTCAAGGGAAAAAAAAAAGGGGTTAGAAAACCCTCTTAACCCTAGATGTTGAAGAAAGTTTTCCAGCAAATGGGGAACATTGGAGGCCATTCAATCGGAAACCCTAACCAAGGTACCAGAAACGTGGCATCCACGTCATCTGGCTCATAGACCCACCAGGCCGGACAAAGTATGGCCTCCGATATGACAAGCACCGAGCAGTAGTCTCAGCTCAGCGCCAGTAGAGAGAGAGAGAGAGAGAGTATTATGTGGGGGCTTTCTGATCCTCAACTTTGCAGCGAAAATAGCGGGAGTCCATGTGAACTCTAACCACCCGCCCTATCCGGGCTTTCCAAAAAACTCAGGTACCCCACTTTTATCCTCTGGATTCACCCATAATGCCATTTAGACATTTTCCTCTCTCTCTCTCTCTCTCTCTCTCTCTCCCTCTCTCTCTATCCCCTCATTTTTAAACCATCGTCAGATAGCCACGCAGTACTGGTCTATTTTTGTGTCAGGAAATGAAAAATCCTTGTCTTGGACCAATTGCTTAATTCCACAAGTCAGTAGTGACGTTTCTGATAACTACAAGCCCACCGTTTACATTTTGATAAAATTAAACTAATACTCCAAACGCAGAAAAGTATAGTATCCTGCAACTTGCAAGAATGCTATTTTCATTAGGTATATATTTAAATAAACTTCCATTAATAACAGCTCTTGTATGCTTTAATTTTGATGCTTTGATAGTTGAATAGATAAAATTAAACTAATACTCCAAATGCAGAAAAATATAGTATCCTGCAACTTGCAAGAATGCTATTTTCATTAGGAGTATATCTGAATAAACTTCCATTAATAACAGCTCTTATATGCTTTAATTTTGATGCTTTGATAGTTGAATAAAAATACTCTAAAACACCACCAAAATTATTTAGCAAAAAGGTCAGTACCAGTTATCAAACATCTCAAGAGCTACCCCTATAATTTATTAACTTACTCTTTACCATCCCATCTAAGGGAAATCTATTCTCATCAAATATACTAATCCTAATTTGCTTTAAAAAGATAAATTCATATCGTAGTTAGTTGGCCGAAGATCACATAATAATTTCTCCCAAGTTTCCCGTAAGAGATGCACTTTTCCATTTTCCCTACTCTTAACCAACGAATTTCATTTTAAAAAACTAAAAGAATTCTTTTTCTCTAAGGAGTATCCTGCGTACATATAATCATTCAAACTGAAGGAATGTATGCGATAATGATTATCATTACGTATAAACATATTCTACCCAAACTTTCTTCATTTTCTTGCATATAGTTAGAGCACCTCAAATGAGTGTATTAGTGGCGTGTACTAGAAACTAACAATGAATTTGTGTTTGCTCCAATGATTGATCTATGTTGTGCTAAAGTGTGTTAATTTGGGCGACTAATATCAAGTTTAGGTTCATAATACAAAAGAATTATTTTTACGACATCCGAAATCCAAAATTATGTTTGTTTAGGACTCGGGATTAGACTAAGATAAGATTGATAATACCAAGGAATTATTATTACAACGTATGAAACTCAAAATCATATTTGTTTAGAACTCGGGATTAGATTAATAGTCCATGACGAATGTTCGTTTGTAAGAGGGAGGATGAGACTAAAATTTGAGGTTTCCAATTTTGCCCATTCAATTTGTAATTGTATTTTTTGGTTGAACACTTGCAAAGGTTGATTCTTGACTATAGTTTTTGTCAATACTTATCCCACATATAGAGTGAGAGGGAAGAAGTGGCCATTGAAGTACCTATACTCAATCTCTAAATTAACATACCATTGCACACATAAACGAGTCCTAATTTTGATAATTTCCACAAGCTGATACACATTTTAGTCAAATCCATTGAGAGTCCGAGATACTCTTAATTCATTTATTTAAGTTGGGTTTTCATTCTATCTAAAAGAGTAGACCAGAAAACCTAACTTGTCGAACAAACAATCATATTTAAACGGAGTATAGAAAAGCTTTAGATGAGAAACAGCATACGAACAAGAGTCGATATGAACCTTATCAAGATCCAAGCACGTGAACATATGCCGACATGACGTGCAAGTGGAGATTTGCATCTGTGTCCTAAAGAATCTATTTTCAAAAAGAAGATATATTAAGAACTAACTCAAGCACGAAAGAAAAGCTAAGCTATTGGACCACGAGGCCACCTGCTTCAGAGAACAGCAAAATCACGGAAAAGTTTAATGTACTTCGATGCAAAAACAATAATAGTTGCCACCGGATCCAGTGGTTTTTTTTTGCCTTTTTAATATCTTTCTATATACTTCCAACCTTAATAATTTAATCACCGCCTTTCAACCCCTATGGCTGGCTACTATATATATAAATTATAATTGCACGATCTCGATCCACTACTAAGGACACATACAGAGACATCCGCAGCTTTTCTTTCAATAGAGAAGCTTAAAATCACACGGCTTGATACTATCCATATATATCAAAAACCAAATAAAATGATTCTATGTACTCAACTGACAACAAATTCCATACGGACTTAACTATCCTAATTGCTACTTGCTCGCTCTTTTCAGCCTTAATTTATTAACGTAGGGAGAATTCAAAAATAAATTTAAGAAAGAAAAACTAAAAGGTCAAACGAATTGTAAGACTTGGAGCCCTGTAGTGCACCAAATTCAGTGCAAGACTATTTACTACATTCAACATATTCCTTTTATAATTTTGACCACTAACAAATAAGCGGCATGTAATAACCTCTTTGAGAAATCAACATAATTATTTTGTGCAATAATTATAGTATTCAGATAGTTGTAACCACAAGATCTAGATTATTTTGTCTTACCGTTCATTCTTTAAATTATTCTAATCGTTTATTTTTCAAATTATACAACAAAATAAACTATTCAAATCATGATGATATTATTTTGAAGAATTCCATAGAGATGGACGATAAAGTCCCCTTAATCCACAGAAATATTTTCCTTTTAAAAAGCCCTCGTAAACCCAAGCTGTCTTGGAAGAAAGTGGTGGGATTCGGATTCAACTGTATTACGTTGACGGCAGGCTGAGAACAATTTTTCAGTTGAGCCGTATTTATTTATGTTCAGAAATTTTATAAGATATATAAGAGTAGAAACGACACTGCTTTAATTGCAAACAGTTAGCCCTCGGACATTTCCCAATGTCTATACGTTGTTAATCTCCAAACAAACATAGATACATGCTATATTGGAACTTGAACCGCAACACCCATTTTATTCCAATCTCTATTTTGCTTAAATTATCTAAACTTTTTTTTTTGTCTTCATTTAAAAATAATTATTTTTGTTATTTTTCATTATTTTTCATTATTTTCTTAGAATTCATCAATTTGTCTAGACAAAAAATCTAAAAAGTAAAAATATATTATAATTTGGGCTTTTTCATTTTTTAATATTTTTAAATATAATTGTGTACTTTTATGAGATCTCTTATCAAGACTAATCAACAACCAACTAAAAATTAATACAAAACAAAAAATAACATAAAAATTAAATAAGAACAAAAAAATAGCAAGACAATAATCTATTTATACTATACACGTGAGCACGAATTTTATGTATTAAATTACGATTTAATATTAGATGGAGAAGTTATATTAAAGGAAAAAAATTGAATGTGAGGAGAACTTTGAAAGGTTTATACTCAATGAATTAAAATGAAAAGAAATTTAAATATTGATGTTAACTTTTTTGTTTTTAATTATTTTTATAAAACAAAAAGTTGAGTATGATACATGTGCTTATTATATAGTAATAAATATATCAAAACTTGTGCCAAATATACAAGAACACCACCTAGATTAGAATACTGCCCCCTTCGGCCTACATTATCAGATAGTAATACTACTGTAACTTATTTTTTGACATGTTATCAAATTTGTTTTTTTGTGATTAATCATTTATCTTGACACAAGAAATCAAAACAAAAACAAATATGATCAAAAGCATCAAATAATCCACCAAAACAAAAAAGATTAGTCTCCTAGTGTAGTCTTATCTAAACTCTTTCAATTTTAATCTATATTTTTATGTTTTTTCAATTACACTCGTTAAAATGAATAAAAAGAAATTTAAAAATGAAGAGTAGTACCTGTTATTTTTAATAAAAAAGATTAATTTAATTCAAACTCAGCATAGTATATTACACTATAGTATAGTTAGATACATATCATCCTAAGATTTTGCAGAAAAAGATAAGTCATGGTAATTTCCCACAACTCATCCACACTTTGGGTGCAAGCAAAAACTACTGCCTATTAACCACAACTAAACAAACCATAGTTCATGAGTTTGAAATAAATGCGTTCTGCTTGTCGAACTTTTTTCACTAAAACACCCCATTTTCAAATTTTCTTCAATGACACTACTTTCATAAAGTTATCATTTGTCAGTGGTCAAAATTATAAAAAAAATACAGTGAATATAGTAAGAAAAAAATATAAAAAATATATAAAAAAAATTATTATAAATGGATGAATAATTATAAATGGTTTGTTTGAATATTTTTTTAAAAATGAAGATAGTAGTTCTGAGTAGATAAATTTTATTCTCGTAAATAGAAATAATATGATACGGATAGGAATAGGAGTAGGAGTGCGATAATTTTGTCACTTATTTGGAGTCCAACAAAATAAACAAATCTCGAATATGACAATTCGAGTACAAAAAATGTATTTGGAAGTTTTAAAATCCCTTCATCCAAAGAGCAATGCCAGTTAAATACTACAAGAAAAGTCCACTGAAGGAAGTGAGCGACTCAAAGTATATTAATGTTGGTGTGAGCCACCAATTGTGCTACTGTTTTGAAATAATCAAAAGTACCTATTTCTGTCGTTGGAATTCTGAAGCGTCAAATTCAGAATCCCTCGTATATATGGTTTCAGGAGATCCAAATCTCACTCTTCTCTGACACACATATATACTACAACAATCACACAGTTCCAATAAGAGAAGGAAAGAAAAATGAAAATGAGGGAGAAAAATAGATTAAACAACAATGCACACAGATCTTTAGTACAGTTTCAAGTGAGAGAGCCGAGAGCCGAGAGAGAGCCGAGAGATGAGGTATACACCACAAGATAACAAAAGGGTCTTCTTAATCATCGTTTACTAAGCTGTAGATATATAATATTAACTAAATACTAATATAAATACATATTTTATGAATTTTAATGTATAATATAATAATATTTTATGCTCTTTAGCATTTTCCAATAACAAAAAAATATATATATAATCGACAATATTAGTAAGGAAACACTGGCCAATCTCGAACAAATACAATATCCCTTCTTTGTGATTATTATTGTTGTAATTGATGGTTGCAAAGAGTAGAGCTTTTCAGAAACGGAAGTGACACGACCAGGCAACTGGAGACTAGGGCTAGGACTGCTAGGCGAGCTATGACAGCCTTCTTAAGGCGTTTTTTATGCTAACATGAGCCATGATCTACGCTATCGTGAGCCGAAATCAAGGTAACACAATTGCCTGACTACACTTGGCGATGAAAATAAACAAGTTCATTACTGGCTTCCACTCTATATATGCAGGTTTTCAACAGGAGAAAATATAGGATTGTTTACATCTACATATGGAGAGAGAGGGAGGGAGATAGACGGACCTTTGCAAAGATTTCTCAGTTGCAATTCAATTTGGTTCATGAAGGCGGTTGCTTCGTCAAACGGCCTTGAAATATCGGACTTGTGCTTCACCAATAGATCATAGAAAGTTTCCTAGAGAGAGGGAGGTGTAAATATTCGAAGGGCAGATATATATATATATATATATATATATATATAAAGAAAACCGCGAATTTAAGAGAGAACTGGTGAGGGGACCATGAAATCGTCGAGCTCAGGATCGGCTCCTAGGCACGTGGAAACGGGGTCTCTCTTATAGATGTCCTTTTCTCGCCTGATTTCGTCTAATAGGCACGATATCTCCGGAGGCGCTCCTACCTGAAACGGCAACCTACTAAATCAACACCAACGAAAATCCAAAATCTAGATTGTGTAGAAGAGGACAAAACATCTAAATTTTCACAGTGAAAATTGAATTCAGAAACTTCTTCACCTTACTTTCCGGAAATTGAAACATTGAAACACAATTGTGCAATTTCAAAGATTTTTTCATTCTCACGCAAAAGAAAAAAAACAGTTACGCTACACCAGTACCGATCCAACACAAGAGTAATGGAATTAAGCACAAAACGGACTTCGAAGTTTCAAGACAGTTAGTTGAACCAAATTCAACAGATTCTGATGTAACAACTTGCAAATTCGGTAGTATGCAAATATTTAACTTTTCTTATAGAAAACCGAATAAAATTTTCAGTTGCTTTCCCGGAAAATCACCAGATGTTGAAGTATGATCTCGCAATTTCAGTTTTTCTCGCACAAGGACAGTTAGGCTTCATCAGTAGTATCAAATCAATACAAAAGTAACGGAATTAAGAAGAAACAGTACACAAAGTTTTAAAGCGATCAATTGAACTAGTTTCAACAGATTCTGTTACAACCTTCTGGCAATCGATGTAAGCCTGTAGCAACTTCGTATAACAAGGATGTGAAGCGATTTTGGCTTTGATTGCGGTCAACATATCATCATGATCTCGATCTTCATCGGCAATTCGTCGACGCAAAACTCCAGGAGTGATCGAGGCGGCGGCTTCAGATACGGCGGAGGCAGCCGAGATCAACCCATCCGATGATCCGTATACGAGATCGTAGCCCCCACATGAGTAGTACAAGCTCTGGTACGCCGCCGTTGTCAGATTCTCCGGCGAATAAATGACTTTGTCCGCATATTCAC
Organism: Arbutus unedo; assembly: GCA_014822125.1. Classification (NCBI taxonomy): domain Eukaryota; kingdom Viridiplantae; phylum Streptophyta; class Magnoliopsida; order Ericales; family Ericaceae; genus Arbutus; species Arbutus unedo. Next base: position 5,575 of record JABCMJ010024613.1, on the reverse strand, counting down.
TCGTGGTTGGATGGTGGAAACCGCACATTTCATCCATGAGTTAATGATATCTTCCAGAGCGACTAAAATTATGTTAAGAGTAGAGAAGATTAAACCATTTACGCTTTTACTAGCAGACACTGTTCGAGTATATGCACATATAAAAATATACATATATGTATACTGCAATTGGAGAGAGAGAGAGAGAGAGAGAGAGAGCGGGAGTGGTAGTGTTGGTAGGGTGGGACTGTATTTTTTTGGTTATTGTTATGGCGAACAAGGTGCTGATGCTAACTTGTGGTTGATTGTGAGAGTGAATCGAATTTTTCATTCTGTTGATATTGTCTTTTATCAGTTTTTTAAATTAGAGTTTGAATTATCTGTCTATATCATTTATTTTTACAATCTTTTTACATTATATATTTAATAATTTTGAGTGTCCGAATAAACTTACATAAATATCGACTAATATCTGAGAGACTTATCATATTATTTACTAACAGGAGTCACATTTAAATCCGCTATATAAATTAACCTCATAACAATCAATAATATCTCAGAGATTTTGAACCTTAAATCATAAAAATAATCAAATCCTTAAGCCTTAAAGATCAAGTCAACCAGCTCGGTTATCACTCTACTTTATATAATTTGAAGTGTATGACACATAACATTGTTTATTCCATACCTTATTGCTGACGTGGCCAGAGGCATAATGAAGAGAGTTTCAAGTGACAAAGAAGTTGATTCGGACACGTTTTAAGGTCCAGACAAAAAATGATTTCATGTGCATGTCCGTTGCAATAGGATTGGTTAGTTATTTGTTTTGCTTTGGAAACTTCCTATTTCCATTTAAATTTAAAATTTATTAGGCAATTGTTTTGGATGGTGTAGTATAAATAGACATAGTACATTTCAGTTTAAGGATTAACACATTGATCAACTTTTACATTTTAACTTTGTTCTAAGAGTAGTTGGTAAATTAATATTTAATTTCTTGTAATTTGTCAAAGTTTTCAATGGATTTAACAAAATTTGTTTATTATCTCCTTTGATTAATTTCGAGTCTCCGTATGCTTCTAACGAAGTTTTGAAACACGGTATTGAACCGTACATCTACTTTACAACCAACCACATTCCAGTAGTTGTTTCGATTTGTATTGTTTCTTCATCCATCGTTGATTGTAGCGTAATTTGGGGCAATAAGTTTTGACGCTAGAAGGGGGGGCAAACTTGCTAAACCAAAAGTCATGCTCTGATGAATAAGATCACCAAGGAACATATGACGACTGAACTCCCTAGAAACATTGGCCATGGGGACAGTATTTACAATGAAATGGACCCAAACATGAGGTTCTAGATGGCCAGACGAAAGGCAAAAATCATGATAGCCAAAGAAATGGCCAATGAGGCAATTTTGATGTAACAAGCCTAACAAGGCAATTAACACAAACTTTAGCAAATCCTCAAGCAGAAGGCCTGAGTAGAAAACCAAATAGGGAAATAAATCAAGTGTCTCCGAACGAATAATGGAAAAGAGTACAAGGATGGCAAATTTTTGAAGTTTTGTGAGGAACATGGAATACAGTGACACTAGACAATTCGAAAGACACCAGAATAAAATGGGGTGACAGAGAGGATGAACAACACCATAGCAGAAAGGGCACAGTGTATGAGACTTAATGCAAAGCTTCCAAAGAATTTATTGGCAGAGACAGTGAATATGATAGTCTTTGTTATAAACAGGTCGCCAAATATTACTCTAAATGGAAAGGTAGCAGAAGAGGTGTGCACAGACAAAGAGGTGGACTATTCAGTTCTGAGAATTTTTGGTTGTCCAACTTAAATGTGAGGTCGAAGCTTGATGCCAAATCCAAACAATGTATCTTTATTGGGTATGAAAATGGGGTAAAATGGTACAAGTTTTGGAATCCGAAAACAAAGAAGGTGGTGATCAGTAGAGATATGATATTTAACGAAGCTTCTATGGTCAAGACACATTCAGAGATTCAGAAATCTAATTTAGGAGAATGTAGCAAGCAGTAGGATATTCAGGTCGAACTGGAGAGTATAGAATTGGATAATTCTCAGCCAATGAAACAGTTTGATCAGCAACAGCAAAAGCAGCAGGAAAGCATAGTCACAGGGAGACCCAAACTTGTTAACAAGCCGTAGTGAGGTATGGATTTAAGGATTTAGTTTCTTATGCATTGTCTACTACCAGTGGGGATCCGTCCACTTTTTAGGAGACTATCATTATTTCTGAAAGGGACAAATGGATGGAAGCCATAGTGGAGGAGATGGAGTCCTTGCATAAGAATAAGACTTGGGAGTTGAAAGAACTGCCTCAAGGAAAGAAAATAGTGGAGTGCAAATGGGTTTACAAGAAGAAAGAAGCCGCGTCTGAAAAGAAAAAGGAAAAATTTAAGACTCGATTGGTAGCAAAGGGATACTCACAAAGGAAGGGGGTTGATTATGATTAGGCCTTTTTTCCAGTGGTGAGGCATACTCCGGTTAGGATTATCTTGGCATTGGTGGCTAGTTATGATATGGAGTTTGAGCAGATGGATGTGAAAATGGTCTTTTTCCATGGTGATTTGGAGGAGGTTATATATATGGAGCAGCCGGAGGTATTCATGCAGCTAAGGACTAAGCACCTTGTTTGTAGGTTGCATAAGTCACTTTATGGGCTCAAACAGTCTCCAAGACAATGGTACAAGAAGTTTGACTCCTATATAATCCGAATTGGGTTCACACGCTATGAGTGTGATTGTTGTGTTTATGGTAAGAGTCTTGATGATAGTTCATATATTTTCTTGCTACTTTGTGTGAATGATATGTTTATTATTGCAAAGAGTATAACTGAGATAAACAGGTTAGAATCTATGTTGGGCAAGGAATTTGACTTGAAGAATTTGGGGAGTGCTAAGAAAATACTTGGGATAGAGATTCATAGAGATAGGTCAGCGGGGAAGTTGTGGTTGCCTCAAAAGGACTAGTGATGAAAATGTTGGAGAGGTTTAGCATGGATAGTACCAAACCAGTCAGCACACCTTTGGTGAGTCATTTTAGGTTATCTACCACTCAGTGTCCAAAATCAAATGAAGAAATTCAGAATATGTCAAAGATGCCTTATGCCAACGCAGTTGGTTGTTTGATGTATGCAATGGTGTGTACTAAACCCGATTTGGCACATGTAGATAGCACAATCAGAAAGTACATGGACAATCCAGGTAGAGAGCATTGGAAGATAGTCAAGTGGATGTTTAGATACTTTAGGGGTATGGTAGGCCATGGTCTAATGTTTGCTAAGCAACAAAACCAAACTTCAGTTGTGGGGTTTGTGGATGCAAATCAGGCTGGAGATGTGGATGACAGGAGATCTACTACGAGTTATGTGTTTACACTTGCGGGTCGGCCTGTTTGTTGGAGATCCATGGTCCAACCTTTAGTGGTTCTATCTACTACTGAGTCTGAGTATGTGGCAGTGATAGAGGCTGCTAAGGAAGCTTTGTGGTTAAAGGGGCTAGTGAAGGAATTGGGCATAGATCAAGTGGAGTACAGTTGTATTGTGACAGTCAGAGTATCATCTATTTGGCGAAGCATTAGGTGTACGATGCTAGGACCAAGCATATTCATGTGAGGTTTCACAAGGTGAGAGAGTTGATTGCTATGGATGATACTTGAAAAGGTGAACACTTTCAAGAATGCAGCTGACATTGTTGACAAAGATTATGACCGCGGACAAGTTCGAGCATTGCTGAACTTGATAAACATCTCCAAGTAATAGAGAGGAGGCATCCCCCCAAGCTAGTTGGATCATGATAAGTTATCTTCTGAAGTGGCGAGGATATTCACCAAGGTGAAGATTTTTGAAACTTATGGCTCATATGGAGAGGGCCAGAAGCCGAGCGTAGTGGAGCGGAGGGGTATGGGATGTGGGGAGCGAAACCCCCCCGCAGTATGATACAATCTAATTAAAGTTGAATTACCTAATTAAAGTTGGACTGTACGATCTAATTAGAGTTGGATTCTAATTAGTATTGTATTCTAATTAGAGTTAATTTACCTAATTAGAATCAGATTAGGGTTGGAATATAGTATGACTATAAATACTCCCTATTGTAAAACCCTAGACATGATATCAAATAACAAAGATCACTCCGCTCCCGTGGATGTACCCAGTTTTGGAAAATCACATAAATCTTGTGTTGATCTCTTTACTGTTTCGTATTCTATATTGTGTGTGTGATTGAGTGATTGCACTAACAAGTGGTATCAAAGCTCAGGTTAATTCAATCATATGAAGAACAATTGTGGGGAATACATCTGTGTCGAAGTTCGATGTGATAAAGTTTGATGGAATTGGAAATTTTGGACTGTGGCAACGGAGGATAAATGATCTGTTGATGCATTAAGGTTTGTCGAAGACGCTGGACGAGAGATCCAAGAAGCCAAAGCAGATGACCGACGATGTTTAGGAAGATCTGCAACTGAAGGTCGTGAGTACGATTCATCTGTATCTCGCAGATGAAGTTATGTATCACGTGATTGGAGATGATTCGTCGGCTGAGGTTTGGACAAAATTGGAGAGCAGGTATATGTCGACAAAGACTGTGACTACGAACAAGTTCGAGCAGTGCTCAGACTTGGTAAACGTCTCTAGGTGATAGAGATGAGACATTCTCCCAAGCCAGTTGGATGAAGATAAGTTGTCTTCTGAAAGGCGCGAGAATATTCGCAAAAGTGGAGATTGTTGGAACTTGTGGCTTATATGGAGAGGGTCAGCAGCCGAACGTAATGGAGCGGAGTAAAGCTTTTGGTCCAATGTGTTCAACTGTTGTAATTGGGTCTTCGGGGTGCGGGATGGGTGGGGGCACTGTACGACCTAATTAGAGTTGGATTCTAATTAGAGTTGAATTACCTAATTAGAGTTGGGTTACCTAATTGGAGTTGATTTACCTAATTAGAATGGAATTAGTATTGGAATAGAATATATTTATAAATACTCTCTATTGTAAAATCCTAGTGGTTATGAGCTCAAACAATAAAATCTCGCTCCGCTCCCGTTGACGTATCCAGTTTTGGGAAACCACGTAAATTTTATATTGATTTATTTAAGTTTTGGGAAACCAAGTAATAAATCAAAACGAGAGACAAGTCATGACTAAACAATACTGAGTATAAAGATCAAATCTGGTGTTATTCCCAAATTTGATTATTGAATCCGCCACTGAACCCACCAATCTACTACTGCCTTAGTCCCCCAGTTTTTTGACCAAAAAATAAGGTCCCTAAAGTTTACGAATGTAATAAATATTATATATGTCAAATTTTATATATATACGTGTGTCGCTTCAGAGGCCTTGGATTTGTACGGCGTACATTGGTCAAGACTCGAATCTTCTTCCCGCTTCAGTGCGAGGAGTTCAGTTAAAGTTATACAAAAATTCTATATAAATTAGCCATATAAGAATTAATAGCACAAAAGAGTAAATCGAGTGGAAGTTGAAAACAAGAGTAGTACAATTTTTAATATTGAAGTCTCGTGTGCTTACAGGGTGGGTTTTGGTAGTGATAATACGTGTGATGGTTT
>JABCMJ010024611.1:0-24058 GCA_014822125.1 Arbutus unedo | reverse complement strand
AAAATTCTGAATATAAGAGGTGTAGGTTATGTTTTAAAAAAAATCTGGTTCGTCATTTTTAAATCTGCGCGTCCACCGCCTGACCGGTCACGAAAAAAGGGCCTACGATCCTGACCGGTCACGGCCACCTACTGATCAAAAGTTTAAAAAACTTCCACCCGCCTGACCGGTCATCGAAAAAAGCACGCATGAGCCTGACCGGTCACGCCAGCTCACTGACTAAAATTCTATTTTCACATGACTGGTCACGTCGACCATGCTCCATGCCGTGACTAATCACCCAAGGCCCTCTATTTGCTCCCCTTCTCTTCACCAAAACTCATCTCACTCATCATTTGTCTCATTCGATGCTTATCTATGTCCATTTTATTCACCGTGAGACATTTTTAAATATCAAAATAAGATGGGTCTTTACACGATTTCATGGTTTTGAAAGACTCAGAGATTACGAATCTAAGCTAGTAATTAAAAAGTCTTTGAAAATTACAACCTCAAGATTTTTTAAAGACTTGAAGATTATGACTCTAAACTGAGGCTTTTGAAAAGACTCAAAAATTACGACCTTGAGATCTTAAAAGGACTCAAAGATTACTACTCTGAACCAAGAATTTTGAAAAGTCTTGAAAATTACGACCTCGTGGTTTTTGAAAGACTCAAGAATTATGACTCCAAGCTGAAAATTTTGAAATCCTTGAAGATCCGACTCCAAAATTTTTAAAATTAAAAGATTACGACTTTAATCTAGGAATTTTCAAAAATTCTTAAAGATTACAACTTTAAAGTTTTTAAGAGAGACTCAGAGATTACAACTCTAAGCTAAGAACTTTGAAAGTCTTTGAAGATTACAATCTTGAGATTTTTTTAGAGACTTGAATATTACGACTCCAAACCGAGAATTAAAAAGATTATGACCTCAAGATTTTTTTTTTAAAAGACTTGAAGATTATGACTCCAAGTCGTGAATTTTAAAACTCTTTGAAGATTACGACTTCAAGATTTTTTTGAAAGACTCAAAAATTATGATTCCAAGTTGAAAACTTTGAAACTTTTTGAAGATTTGACTCAAGATTTTTTGAGAAACTTAAAGATTATGACTCCAAGCTAAAAACTTTGAAATTCTTCGAAGATTCGACTTCAAGGTTTTTGATAGAGGCTTTGAAGATTACAACTCCAAGCTGGGACTTTTTGAAAATCCTTGAAAATTACGATCTCGAGATTTTGAGAAAACTTGAATACTACGACTCCAAACTGAGAATGGTGAAAATCCTTGGCAATTCGTCTCCAAGTTTTTAAAATACTTGAAATTTGATTCCCAATATTAAATGGAAATTCCTTGAAGATTGCGACTCTGAGGTTTTTATGAAGATCCTTAGAAATTCAATTTCAAAGTTTTGTGAGAGATTTAGAAATCCGATTCAAGCAAAAAAATCTGAAAATTCATGGAAATTACGACTCCAAGATTTTGATAAAAATCATTGAGAATTCAATTTCAATGTCTGAAAGACCTAGAAATTTGGGCCCTCGCCGAAAATGTGAAATTTTTTGAAGATTACGACTCCAAGATTTTTGGAATAGACTCGGAGATTACAACTTTAAGTCAGGAATTGAAAAATTCTTGAAAAATACGACCTCAAGATTTTTTGAAAAAATTGAAGATTACGACTACAAGTTGAAAACTTTGAAACTTGTTGAAAGATTCCACGCAAGGTTTTTGACTGAGGCTTTGAAAATTTGATTCCCAATCGAAAATGTAAAAATTCTTGAAGATTACAACTCCAAGATTTTTATGAAAAGTTTTGAAAATTGAATTTTAAGGTTTTGTGAGAGACTAGAAATTCGATTCTAAGCCAAAAATTTGAAAATCAAATGATGATAACAATTCTAAGGTTTTGATGAAAATCCTTGAGCATTTGATTTCAGGGTCTGAGAGACTTAAAAATTCGATTTTGAGCCAAAATTTAAAAATTCTTGGCAATTCAGTTCTAATGTTTTGTCTAAAAACTTGAGGTGTGTCTTTGGAAATTTGATTTCAAGACTTCTTATACTAGCTTCCACATCTCCTTTGACATGAGAAATTTTTCTCTAGCTCTCTGCTAATTTGCTTTTGCATAATTTTTAACTTTCTGTCATCTTCCTGTTGACTTCTGAGATGCCACCTTGTCGGCTTGGCAATGGGACTACTTTTTCAGCTGGACCTTCTTGGTCTTCTTATTCGGGAGATTTATAAACTCTGCGTGATTTTCTTTGTTAGCTTTCCCTCACCTTTTCCTTGTGTGTATGTCAGGATTTGTTAGCCAAGTTTCATAGGAGATTGACATTATATTGTTGAGGATTGCAATCCATTGCACGCTTTGCCATGAAATCAGGATTTTGAATCCTTTTTGAGCACTTAAGAGTAGCACCATAAGCAATAGCGACTGCAGTTAAGAAAGCCTGGCTTTCTGTTGCACAATGTCATTCTTTTACTTCTCTTGAATATCTGCGTCTTTCAACACATGTATCCTGCATGGTTAGGCAGTTTTGTTATCTTTTTTAGGTTAGCATGTACACAAAAGAAGTATTCTATGAACATGTATGCTTCTTTATTATAGAAACATTTATTTTGAAATCGTACTTATTTGCCAGTAGATTTTGAAAAATACTTACCAGACAGTAAATACCAATTTAGTAGGCTTTGTCCCCTTCGATCCATGTAGCTTCACAGTCTTAGCACAAGCGTATTGCATAGCTTGACTCTGATTTTTCAATTTCTAAACTTAAGGGAACTTAAACTAAGCATGTGCCAAATAGCTTTTCAGACTTCATCTTGCTGACTTATACAAACAAGTGGCTTCAGCTTCTTCTTGTCATTTTTCATTTCCTTTTTTTTTTCTTTTCCATAGCCCCTTTTCATGTTTTGACTATGCTGGACTTTGTCGATTTTGCTGCAACCCCCTTTGAGGTTTTGACCACATTGGCTTTTGTTTTTCTCTCTTTTTTTCTTCATGGAACTCAACCTAATTTTGATTAAAATAGACATTCCTTGAGCATTTCGATCCATTGAGCATTGGCAAAAAAAAATTACGAGAAAGAGGTAGAGGGAATATTACATAGCATTTGTTTTCTGTCATTCTGCCTTTCTATTTTTTGGTGTTGTTTTCTTTTGCCTCTTTTGTCTTCTTTTTCTTTTTCTTTTTCTTTTTGCTTTTTGGCAGTGGGGTTTGACCCCTCTTTTTTCAGAACATTCATATGAGAGAATAGAAAGAAGAAATTTCAATGCTCAATAACCAAAATAGTCAGTTGGAAAGAAGCGTTTCAATCGAAATTAAATCGAAACAAATGAACAAATATTCTGCTTCCAGATTGCTTTTTCTTCTAGTTACCCTAGCATACACCCAACAATGCTTTCGAGTGTTGAGGCGCATCGTCCATGATCGATATGAGCTTGTGAACACAAAAGGTATTTTTTACTGTTATGTAACAGTCAAACTCTAGCTCTTTGGTGCTTTTTTTTGGAATAGTTGATAGGCCAGCTCATGAATATGCATCATTTGCACTTGATTTTTCAGAGTCCTCCTTTGACTTTGCAGTGTAGATTTGAACGCTATTACATTCCTTTGGGGGTTGTTCTGATTTTCTTCGACTATCCTAATTATAGGACTGCTCTTGAAAAGAGATGGTGATTCTTTCTATCATTTGACGTTTGTTGATTATTCAGGATAAGCAATTGCTTCTCACTGGTAGCTCCACTTGAGTTTGAGGATTTTGAGCTTTTGCTTGTTGGATTTCAATCCTAGCATGTGTTATGACCAGCAAAACATGTCCTTGAATTTTTTTGATAATCGAGTGAATTTCTCCTTCTATCATTTGTTCAAGTTTATTCAACCTTGTTTATTTTAATGGCACATTGTTTGTTGTTGAGATTTGAGTTTTATCATATGATTTTGTCATTGCTTATTTCAGTCCCCATGAGTTCAAAATGTAGTCTTGAAGATAAGGTCGTGCTCGTCTTGTGCTTAAAATTGTTATGCTATTTGGATCGAAATGACAAATTTTAAGATCCCTAAAATAACAAATTTTGCAAGAAATCTATTTTTCTGATTTGACAGAGAAGCATATATGAAAGTAAACAACACGACCTTTATTCATCTGCTTAAAACTGGATAACCACTTCATGATTTCGCGTGATATTGAAAGAAATAGATTTTCATGTTGAAAGTTTGAAACAATAAAAGCAACATAGAAAGTATGAAGAAAGACTCCGCTTAAACAAGTCTACCAAAACTTGAGAGCTCTAAACAATCTCTTCCAGAGATACAGGGTCCTTTAGGATAATTTTGACTATCATTGTTGACCCTTTGTACTGTCCTTTTCAAAATAGCCTTTTTTGTCTTTGACACTTTCTGTTAAGATTAAGTGGTTTTTTCTTGATTCGACAAGATCTGCCCTTGTATCGGTGACTCTTATGGGGAGACACAGTTAGGATATTCCTTGATGGGTTGGCTAAGGGTGGCTGATATAATGGAGGTATTTTTTATTTTTGCATTTTGCTTTTTGGAAAGGAAAAGGGTACTGTATGCCTTTTTGTTCCAACTAGAAAATGGTATGACTACTCTTGGTTGTTTGCCCAGCTTCGAGGGGAGATTTGTTAGTCTTGAGGATAAAGATTCATTATTTGCCCAGTCCAGATTTCGTCCTCAATCATTTCTCCTTGCTAGATTATTTCGCCGAAGGATATTCCTGTTGAAGTGTAGAACTTCTCGTATTAGACCTCTTTGCAAGTTTGGATGAATAGATGCATGTACTCTGAGTTGGTAGTGGTGTTACAACTTGTGTAGCCAAATTTTTCAACAGAGTGCATATGTTCAAAAAAACTCTCCTAGTTCTTGTTCCATCCTTATTAGGAAAAGCCAGTCTATGACCAACTCTCAGTTGTGTCTGTATTATTTCATGAATGCATGTGACAACTCTGTCTGTGTTATGAATTGACGGACATCATGCCTAGTGAACCATTGTGTTGCGGGTCCTACAAGGTTGGGATGAAATAGTTGAGTCATCAACTTCTATGTATTTGGATACCCACACAATGTCTCAACATAAAGGTATAGGTGGGCCATGGGATCACCGGCCCCATCAAACTTGATGAAGCACTACATTTTGAACTTGGCCTGCAGTTGCAAGTTTGGAAAGATACGTAGGTTTAAGAGGCTAGTGGACACATAGGGGCTTGCCCCTTGCATGACTTTTATGGCTCTCTCAAAATTTTGAACCTTCTGAATTAATGTGTGGTCTTCCCTCCTCGATGGGTGTGGGTTCCTCGGTTGGCTTACTATGCTGTCCTGGGCATTGGCATAACCGATTGGACTGGATTTATGGGAGGTGGCGTTTGCAGTCCCACTGAGACATCGACTACTGTTTGGACAAGAACTACCCCTATCTGAAGTGATGAAGGGGGAGGGTTTTGCATAGTTGATGCCCTTGTCCTAGTGCCAAAGGAAAATGAAAGTGCTGCAATTTGTGGTAACTGGCGCTGGGTGAGACGTGCTTTGGACTATGGTTTGTAGGCTATCCATTTCCCTTAGAAGAACATTGTATTTTGCTCGAGAGACCATGTCGAGTTTAATGCAAAGAGATTGGCAGTTTGTTTCTTCTGCCATGACTTTTCAGGCTAACAGACATATAGTCTTTGTGTGAAACACCTGCTTCCATCTTGTACCTTCTATATTAGGAAAATGTGTCAGCTTGTACTTCTGAAATGGCTAGTCCAAAATGTACAGTCAAATGTGATGGGTGCTCGTACAAAGATCCTATTTCTCATACGGATTTTTCATATCCTTTGAAGTTTAGCCAGAGATTTGGCGTGACTTCGCCATATGGTTTTTGAAAATTATAAGAATGTCCAGTCTATATGAGAATGGTCCAACACTTTGACTGTATGTCTTGGACACTAGATTTGAAGCTTTTCAAGTTCTTCACGTGGACATGTGAGAATGTTGACTTTTTGAAAATATTTTTGGCCTTTTGTTTTGGAAATATTTGCCTTTATGCAGGATAACAACGAGGACTCTCTCTATTTTTGTGAATGTCCCTATTAAGTTTTGGCTTGACTCTTTTTTTAGGGCTACTATATGCAACATGACAGTTTGGTTCTTACTAATACAATTCTAGCATGTTTTTCATGGTTCCCAAATCTTCAAACCTTTGGTCTCGTAAAGGGTACCATCGTTGGTTGGTGATTTGGCTGGAGTACTTTTTTTCGACGAAAACCATCTTTGGCTATATAAAAAGCATCATTGACAGCTAACATGTACTTCAAAACTCCTTCTAATCCTATGGGTATAAATAAAAAGTAGAATCTTAATTGAGAAGAGAGTTAGGGTATGTTGTTGTGTTGAATGCAATGTATGGTAATCATTTCAAAACAATGCAATGACTTGCAAAACAGATATTAGTAACAAAATAAAATGCACGACTTTTCCTTATTTTTTGGTACAAGCACACTTGAAAGACAATCACAAGAGTGACGTTAGTAACATGCTAAGTATAATCCAAATAGAAATCAATTTGAGAAAATTTGAAAAGTTGAAATCCTCTTATGAGGAAAAATAAAAGGTTTTGCAAATGGCACTGTTCCTTAGGTTGCGTTACATCGTAAGTTTACCAAATGGTGTAGGTTAATGGTTTCCGCTAAGAAGAGTTGTACTTTGCAAGTTCCTTTGTTAATCCTTGAGTTCTTAGTAGGGTTGCCAGCTCTCGCGCCCGGAAATTTTTTGGCCCTCTCACGAAAATAAATTGTGAAACGGGGCAGAATGATTTCTTGACATGAAATGCAATGGAAAATAAAAATAATTTTAACGGTTGGGACTTATTTAAAACTCAGAGTTGCCACTTGATATGGAGTTCAGGTGTGTCAAGTCACTATTTAAAGCCATTTTCGAAGAAGATGTTTTTAGAAAAATAGTTTGATTTTGACTCAGAAATCCGATTCTGTTTTATAAAATGACTCATATTAGAAATCTAGTCTCGAAAATAAAGAAAGGTTTAGAAATTTACTGTTACGAGTTGGGAAAGTGTTAGACACCCAACATTGCCCTTTCGGTACTTAATTTTCCCATATTCACGTCGCTAGGATTTGGGATGACTGTCGTGCCACACATGAGCTCCCTAGTCGTCACAGAGAAAGATCATAGAACAACTGGTGGTGGTACTCCTCCAGTTTGGCATGTCCCCTCCCGCGACAGCTCCTCGATACCCTCGATTGTGGTGCCCCTCCAACCTCCCTAGCAGCAGCAACCTCTGACTCAGCATCTTCTTCAGTAGCAGTTAGGGTTGATACAAAAAACTAACATACCGAAAAAATCGACATAAACCAACCGAAATATTCAGTCTGCGATCAGTCCATAAGCCCGTTCGGTCAGTTTTGATTTTTTTCCAAAAAAAATTGATTTTTGGTTCGGTCTTGGTTTTCACTATATATATCTGGACCGAACCGAACCAAACCAATTTAGAATACCAAACCGAATGGAGTTGAAACGTGTAAAAACCCAAACCAATTTTAAAGTGATTTCGAAGTCCCAACCCGAAATCCCAAAAAAAATTCGATCGAACCGAACAAATCCAAGCCGATTAGCCCAACCCAAAATTCCCAAAGTCCCTAAAAAAATCAAAAATCAAAAACCAAAAACCAAAGCACCCCAAACCAATTTTGGTTTACCTAAAATTTCGATTGGGATCGACATCATTTTTTTCACCCTGAATCGATCGATTCGGTTTGTCATGGCTAGAAAAACTAGCCAAACCGAACCAAACTGATTTCACCCCTAGTAGCAGTAACATCTGTCTTAATGTCTCTCATATTGTCGCGACCCTACTCTGCCTTGGCAAATTGTAACAGTATTGAAGGGCCTAGCCAGGAAGTGCGTTACGTAAGTCTCATAGTCTCGCTCTCGATCGACAAGCCTCATGGCAGGGATCAGTTGACAATAGGCGGCTCTCTCCTCCAAAGTATAAGTGTGAGTCTACAAAACTCTCGGAGGAAAAGGCCGCAGGACACAAGGGGTGTCCACGTCAAAGGACTGACGAGAAAACCTGTCCCCTTGGTACCATTGATGCCTCTATGGGTACTCCAACAAGACTCAGCTCTGGGTCAAGATGAGTGTCGAGAGGCTCACCCATACCTAAAACCTTGTACCCCTAGAATTGTTCAGAAAAGCAAAACCAAAAATAGTGTTTGAGCTGAATAATTAAAATAGCAACTATTGAATGACAAAGCAACAGTTATCAGTAAAACAACTATTGGAAATAGTGTTAAAACAAGCATGCCTTGAAAAAATGCCAAAAGCCCTTTATGTTGTGACCAATAGCCCTGGAGGTGGCTCCCAGAAAGCAGTAAAGGGTGGTCAGCATGACCCCACCCCAGTTGAATTATGGAACAACGACAAAGTCTCAGAAGCAAGAAGGTACGATAGTGAATATTGTTATGTCTATTTGAAAATAAAGGAGCATCGAAAAAGTAGATCAAGAATGCTCTAGCAGCATGGGCGTATCTCATAGTCGCCATAGTGTTCCAAGAAATAGGAATAGCAGACCAACTTCGCCTCTTGAGGAGGCATGTCATCAAGAAAGAATGTCACAACCACAAGATCGGTGTGAATGCCAAAGTCGAAAGATGTAGGTCAGTCATCCACCCATAAGCCTGCAAAGTAGAGACATCAAACAGTGTCACCGTTACCTCACCATATAGAAAGTGGAAGGAATTGTTAGTGTCCCACCACCTCTCGATAGGTTAGTAACGATTTGTTGATCACTTCGAGAATCTAGCAGCAACAGGTTGAGAAGTTGAAAGCCCGTCAGATCTACCAGAGCCTGAAACACTAGCGGCAACCAATTGTAATAGCCGCTGACATCACTTGCACTACCAAAACAACGAACCCCCTTTTTATCTAGAAAATGTCAAAGATACAGAATTACCAAGACATGCAAGACATTAAAACACATATCAAAACCTTGAGAAACAAGAAAGGAGTTTACGGTAGTTCAAGAAGTAGAAAAGTGTGTCTCTAGGTAGCAGAAGATCAACACATCATCTAGAATGGGCATTCGAGGATGAAATGGCTTAATAGTCGAGTCAAGATCTTCCCCCAATGCAATCAAAGCATCCATGGCTGCATAATCAGTGTCAAAATCTTTCACCGAAGGAGTAGCAAGTAAGCTGGAAGGATGAACGTCTAAAATATTGCCAAAGAAGAGAGGTTTTGTGACTTCTAGGGTTAGAAAGGCTCTAGGGTTAGCGTGTGGAGAGAGTTATGAGGAATCCTTCCCCATCTTTGCCCCTTTTATAGATTTCAGCCAAGATAGGCATTGTGGCGCAGGCCAGTCTATATTGTAGTGCACGCCATACTATTTTAATTCCCGAGAGTTGATTAGGCCTCACATGTGTTGCGGCCACCGCTGTCACCCATGCACGCCACTAGGGTTCGTTAACCCATCCACGTACGCCATAACCTTTGGGCTTCTACCATCTGCCTAACAGTGGGCATCAGCCCACAATAGAGGAGTGTCAGTATGACCGAGCCTATGAATTGATTTCGTTGTGTCATGCAATGATTTGCAATCTTTTATTTCACTATGGGTCCCGAACCTACCATGTCAGCTTGAGATTCGCACACTTAGTGCACATTACCGTTCTTTTTGTACCCAAACTACACTCACCCTGAGTGAACATCACCAATTTTTGTATCCTGAGCACACATCACTGTTCTTTTTGTATCTTGAGCACACAAACCCTGAGTACACATCACCGTTCTTTTTGCAATCTGAGTGCACATCATAATTTTTTTGTACTTTGAGTATATGCACCCTAATTGCACATCACAGTTCTTTTTGTACATTCGATACACGCACCCTGAGTACACGCACTCTAAGTGCACATCACCATTCTCTTTGTACCCTAAGTGCATGCACCCCGTGTGCACACACCTTATAGTTCTTTCTGAATGCTGAGTACACACACCTTGAGTGTATCTCAATCATATTTCTTTTTGCACTCTTAGTGCTCATGATTCTCTATGCACCCTGAGTGCACATGCACATGCCCTTTTTGCACCTCGAGTGCACCCGAACACTTCCTTGCACTCTGAGTAAACTTGCATGTTTCGCGTAAACTGATCACCTATACAGACACACTTGCATGCCTATTCATGACACATGCATCGTCCCCAGGAACTACATTGGTCTGATCCTTACAATACGGTACATAGGTAGATTGAGAAGTGTGACCATGATTTTCGTGTTTGGTTTTGAGCTTGAGAAAATCTGGACTATTCGAATTGGGTTGTCCTTTATTTTTTACGGCGACTCTTGTCACCTGATGCTTGTCAAGTCTCATTAAAGAGGAGCCTATAGATTCCCGACAAATCTCTGAAAGTAATGGTTGTACATTCCCGACAATGGAGAAGGAAACTTTTATACTCGAAGAAGTCTTAAGTCGTGTTGGGTTTTCGTAGACTTGACCATGGATGGTAACTTCATTTTTTATCATAAAATGAATCTAGGCCAACATGCATTTCAGCTTGGCTTGCACCAATTCGCATGTATGGTGCATGCTAGTCTACTTCTAATGCGCGCTAGTTCGATGAGTTGTCATATCACTTTGACTTTGGTATGGCTCACCATGCCGCGTGACATGTGGTTCCATGTTGTAGAGAGCAAGAATGCACTAATTCATTGAGTGGCGCACCACACTATGGATCGGCGTGTGCTAGTCCAAATGCTGCAAAGTCAAAAGTACCTTTGCACGATTTTGGAAAATTTGGGGCCTATAAATAGGACCCCCAAAGCTTGGAAAAGAGATCCCAACTTTACTTTGAAGTGGGAATAAAGTGGGGAGGAAAGATTTTGAGGTCGAAGAAGTAGAAAAGTGAGGAGTTTGTGAGAAAAAACTCTCCCCAAGAGAGTACGTTGAGAGAAAAATGAGGTTCTCAAGAAGATATTTTGGAACAGATTTAGAGCATCCAAGTCAAGAAAAGTAAAAGAATATTAGATTGGCACTGAATAAGTAACTTAACATTTACTTAATCATTTCCAACCTTATTCTTGAATACTCACGCCAAAATCAAATGCGATCAAAATTTCGATCGAAGGTACACAATCTTGTGCTAGCTTGCATTTGTTGAGGGAACACCGAGAAACTCAAATAGTAATCCACACTATTTACGAATGTTTCTTCGTACATTTCATGAATCTTGATAGGAGTTAAAACTCAGGTCTAAGCCGGAGTAATGTGTGAACTCCGATGTAGTCACATATCACTTCTAGGGTCGAGGCATACACTTTATTAGTATCAATCCATTGCATTTATCGCTTTATTATGTGCGCTTTCAATACTTTGAAGCCATAATGCAGGTTTTACGCTGATCTCGGGTTGGTATGCACTATTTGGCTCAATGGTTCATACCACCTGAACAGAGCCTAAAAGGGCCCAAGGTCGACCAGAGTAACCAACCAAGATCGACCAGGAGATCCTTCATTTGCTCAGTTACTGAAGCCGCCTAGCTTAAATAGAGAAATGACCCAGAAATTGCTCTGTTAAGTAATTCATTTGATCCTCCTAATGGCGCTCCCGATTTGCCAACATCCCTTAGATGATGCAAGAAGAATGAATGCAGACGATGCGACTACTAGAATCACGGCCCAAAGATCGCTCCTTGAACCCCCCCCCCCCCCCCACAATCGCTTGGGAATTAATAAGGGAAAGAGGATTTGAAATGCAAGTGGTTCGAAAAGGATCGCAAGCCTACTATTTGGGACAAAGTAATACAGTTAAAGATACAAGAGTATGGGACCTACTATTTGAGAGAAAGTAATATAGTTAAAGATACAAGAGTATGGGGATCTAGTGGAGCAGGCCACAATCGTGGAAGTAGATGAGCAAGAGAAGGTAAAAGTTATGCCAAAGCCTATGTCAGTGGAAACAGGATATCAACAAAGAAGAGGATGAACGATGGCAATTCACAGTTCAGGAGATATGAGAGGCAAATAGTCCCGACACCCTCAGCGATTTCAATTAGGAGGATCGCGTAGAGAGAGATCATATGCTATAATTGTGGGAAACCTGGCCACATGAGGGTGGAGTGCCGACAGTTGAAACCTAAGTCCACGACTGTCACTTCGAATGCTTGGCCATTCATTTGCTATAATTGCAGTTAGGAGAACAAAACTGTCCATAGAAACACGGTAGTGCTAGTTTTGGGGGTTCAGTGCAAACCCGACCAAGTCAGTCAGCATGATGTTCAGTAGAGCTTAATTCTAGTGCAACAAGCAAGGGCAGCTTGTCCAGCACCATCTGTTAGGGTTTTATACTAAAATCCATGACTTTATGTAATGGATTAATATTTGTTTGAATTATTTAAACAATTATTTCTTTTCTTGATGAGAATATTTGTAGGCAATGTTTGCATTATATCTTACCATATTGTGCATAAATTTCTCTTATTCCACATAGTAGATAATTTGGTGTGTAGAGTTTAGTTTACACACAGAAAATTAAATTATCGGTTCTTGTAGAATATAAGTTTTGGTTCATAGTCTTAGGTGGAATTGGACATACCACCAATAGGACTGTAACACAGTATTTCAGTAGATCTATCTCGACTACGAAAAATAGTATAGTTTTAACTCATTATGTTAGTACACTTTGTGTGTATTGAACATGACCTCTTTGGAGTACATATTTTAATTTTGAGATATGTGAGGAGAATGTAGTTATAATTCTGTAGTAGTATGAATTACAATTTATATAATTCAAAATTAATCTGAGCTGGACTAGAAATCCCGAATTATATAGGAAGCCTAGCCATACTTCTCCTAGGGGTCCCTATCGTTGCCTAAATATACACCGTTATGCCTTCTAGATCAGACACAACTTGATATTCGAAAGATTGAGAGAGATTCTGTGAAGGCAAAGAGATTACGTTTTTTAGCCCACCCTCAGTACGTGATCAACGTGCAATAGGATTACAGTAAAAGATATCGAGGTCAGTCGAGCAAGATCATTCTAACCCTACTCAAAGTTTGATCAGGATCAAACTGTGAAGATAGCCGAGATCAAACCAGACAAATCTCGAAGGTATGAACCTTTATTCCACCTAGTAGGGTTTCATAATTTTTTGTTGTATAATCTGTACGCGTTAATCACTGGGTTTAGGGAATCAATCCCTAACACCATCCACTTAGACAGTTCAGTAGAGATAGGGTACCAAGGGTCACGCCTATGTAGTTGCAGCATCAGAGGCAGCTACTGGGAGTGGTTCAAGGTACATTTTTATTGTTTTGCACTTGGGTTAATGTCTTGTTCGACAGAGGTGCATCACATTCTTTTGTAGCTTCAAGTATGGCATCTGCTTTGGGTTTGGAAGTTGAGCCTTTAGAGTCTATTTTGTATATAGAGACGCCAATTGGGGGCGAGGTCGCCCTAGGTAAAGTTTGTCGGTCGTGCAAAATTGTCATCGCCAATCATAGTCTACCCTTTGATTTACTTTTGTTAGACATGTCGAGTTTTCATGTTATCTTGGGTATGGACTGGTTGACCTTCTATCGAGTCACTATCGATTGTCATCAAGGTAGAGTGATTAGTTGTGCCCCTGACGGAGATAGTTTTTACTTTTTGGGAGACCAAGGAGGAGTTCGTTATGATATTCACGAGTTGTGGGATCATGAGGACTTCGGTCAACTATTCACTATTACTTGAGATGACGAGAGTGGTAGTTGTCAAGATGACTTACCCGCGGTGGTGTATGAGTTTTTGGATGTCTCTCCCAAAGACATCATCGTCTTACCACCTTAGCGAGAATGGAGTTTTCCATTGATCTTGTACCTGGAGTTTTACCGCTGTCCATAGCACCTTATCGGTTTTCTCTTGTGGAGCTGAAGGACTTGAAGGTAAAACTACATTAATTGTTAGATAAGGGCTTTATTCAGCCCAACACTTCATCTTAGGGAGATCCGGCCTTGTTTGCTAAGAAGAAAGATGGATTTTTGCGTATGTACATTGATTACAAACAACTAAATAGAGTCATGGTAAAAACAAGTATCCTTGGATCGACGACTTGTTTGACCAACTCAAGGGCTCATGATTATTTTTGAAGATAGACTTAAGATCGGGGTATCACCAGCTACTATCGACGTTTTTTGGGGAATTTCGCATAGTGTCAATCACTAAACTTACATGGAAGGGAACCAGGTTTGAATGGGATGAACGACGCGAGCTTTCCTTCTAAGAATTAAAGAAGAGGTTGACATCGACACCAATTTTGATTATATCATAATGGGAATTGGGCTATTCGATTTACTGGGATGTATCAAAGGAAGGGTTAGGATGTGTACTGATGAAGAGGGCAAAGTTGTGGCGTATGGGCCTTGAAAGATGACGGAGATCACAACGTTTGATTGGAGAATCTCAAATTTGAGGTAGCATCCTAGTTAAATCTTAACTTGATGTTATTTAATGTGTTTTGTGTTGGATTAGATATTTAGAGATGAGTTATGTGTTGTAGCCATGCATCTTGATGTTGGGTTCTAAAGAATTTTTGAAAAATCTGATGTTTTTGCAAAAAAATCTGAAATTTTCTCTAAGATTTGATGTTGTCTTGTATAGAGGGGTGACCAGTCAAAACTAGGAGGCCTGACCAATCAGGATGCCTTAAAATCTGGGGAAAAAAAAATTAGTGAGTTGACTTGACCAGTCAGGGTGAGGGCTGACTAGTCAAAAATCAAGCAGTGCGTAAACCTGATTAGTCAGGACTATCTCAGAACCAGTTAGGGCCAAACCTGACGGGTCAACCTTGCTGAAGATAGTTTTTCGCAAAAATGAAATCCTTTTTCCTTTTAACAACAGTAAAACCTCACGATAACTCCATTTTTTACCTTTGGGCTACTGAGTAGATGTCTTGGGCATATGTAAGGAAAATAATTAAAACTTTGCATTAATCCATGTGCATGGTTCAGTTAGATGAGTAAAGGTCCATGTTTATAGTGAATATGACCGGGGGAGGGATGGCCCGTCGGTGCTAGTGCAAGAACTCAACTATGGGCTAAAGTCCCTCAGTGAAAGGCCTTAAATTCGGGTTTAGGGTGTTTTTGTCAATGACAGTCTGAGAACCAGACTTGGGGTTGAAGTCCTTCGGTGCAATGCCATAAACTTGATCTCGACTCTACCTCGAGGGTGCGCTTGTTCGAGTCTAGGCATGTTAGGTTGCATTGGTCATCAAGGTCCGACAGATTGCATGGTCACATGTGGAATTTATGCTTCATATAGTGGTTGACATGTTATATATTGAATTACATTGAGTTTTGTTTTATCTAGCATCCTATACGAGTTTCAACTTATGTTTTTGTATTAAATCATTTTAACAGATACTGAGATTGAGCCTTCTAGATAAGAGCTAAGAGTTGCTGAGTAGTATATGACTTATGCTTTTATTTCATTTAGAACTCATCTTGTTGGGCGTTATGGGCCCGTAGTTTAAATTTCTTATTGAATTGTTTTGAGACGGATATATGTCGAGGTTAAGTTTATTTTATGAAATTTTTCGTCTATTTAAGGGATCGTGTATAAATTTTATTATATTCTAATCATGCTTCGAAGTTGATGAATGACAATTACTAATCCACTTCAATTTGGGACGAATCATGACATACCTTTTGTGACGAACCTGATTTGGAACTTGGTACTTCTCTCAAATCCTGACCCCCCATTTCAATCTACAATGTACAATGAACCTGATCTTCAATTTAGGAATGGAAGGAAGTGGAACAAATGGTGTGAAAAACTAGGAGTGTAAGGATTGAGATAATGAATATAGAAGGACGATCGAGACATGAATCAATTCTTAGATTAGTAACTCTTTCTTTCTTTCTCAGACTACGACGAACACACCCTCTAATGGAAAAAATAGTAAACCCCCCAACCCAACAAAGTTATACAATAAGAGTGTTATCATCATTTCAGAGTAAAAAGAAACGAAAGACAAAGTAACCGGAGGGAAAAAAAAGTTTATTAATTTTTAAAATAAGCAAGTTCTCTGCATTTTTTGAAACTACAGAGAAGAGAAGGTCCCTATGTCTAAGAGAAACCATGAGAGGTCAGTGCATTTTTCATGTTGGGTGTGATGTTGCAGTGCTCTACAGCCATCCAATAATTTTTCTGCAAACACCTTTATAGTGCTAATTATTGAATTATTCATTTATTATTTTTTGTCCTTACATGATATTTTTATAATTTTTTATTTTATTTTTTATTTTTTATTATTAGTTTGTCTCGACAAAAAGATTATAAAAAATTAAACAATTATGTTAAGAAATTAAAACAAAATAAAAAAAGACAAAAAATAAGTCCAAATAGAATTTACTTATTTTTTTTCTTTAATGAACTTTCTTTTAACTTTTAAACATACTTTTATACTTTTTAAATTCATTTGACCGAGACGAATTAATAAATCATAAAAAAATTGATGCAAAAATAATAAGAATAATTTAAATTAGGATATTATCTCCGCATATAGCATATACATTTGCAAGTTATGTTTTAATACTAACTTTACATAATTTAACGTATTTGTTATCATTTTGAGTGGTAGGTTTACTTTTGTTTTTCTTTTAAGCATTCTCATGTAATTCCTAAATTGATGAATTGAGGATATGTCTATTGATGGATCCAAATTTATCACGTTTTTAATTAAAAAATTCCTAGCTATTCGTTTTATTGTGGGTTGTCGCTTTGTTTCATTCCTCAATCACCCGTTCTTACGTTTGATTGATTCATTTCGTTTCTGAATTTAGGATTTCTATGAGGCAACTAATTTGGCAGTGAAATTTCTAAATTTTCAAGCACTCAAGAATATATTAACTCTTTTTTTTTATAGTGGAACCGAATGCGTGAGAAATTAAAATTGAGAAATATCTTTGGTATTTTTTGAATTTCGGAACAAAAACATAACCCAAAAAACATAAGATAAAAACTTTCTTGACACTAAAAATAGGTTTAAAATTAAGTTTCTCAAATAACAAATGCAAATCTTTTTAAAATAAAAACAAACAAAAAATAATTTAGTTTAGTTAGGCGTGAATCTAAATACACGCGAACGCATTGTTTCTGCTTAGGAGCCCACCATCGGCGTCTCCAGACTGTGGTATTGTCACTCAGTTTGCTTGCCGGAATCGTAAAGTCGAATCAAAGGTAAAGACCCAATTGGCTGATTCCAAATCAGTAATTTCTGAAACCTGCCCCTTCTTCCTCTAATTTCTTTGTGGGTGACACTGATGCTTTTTCTCCTTTGTATTATTAACTGTGATTGATTTCTGCTTCTGGTTTCAGTTTTTCAAACCATGGACAACTATATATACAGATGTGTGTGCGTTGGGGGGGGGGGGGGGGGGGGGGGGGNGGGCGCGCTCGCATGGTCTTGATACAGTTATACAGTCTTGTGGACTTTTTGTGTTGTTTTTAACTATGGTTCAATGTTTGCAATGTATGAACATAGTGGTATAAGTGCTAGTACGATATATCTATAACAATTGATTGGCCAACTAGGTTTCTCCGGGCGCAATTCTATATTGGACCTAATGGTTTTGTCCAGCTATTCTTTGAAGATTGTTCGGGATAGCTTTGGCAGGATAGAATTCCTGGAATACATTTTTGCCAACGAAACACTGCTATATGTTGGTACCAGATCAGTTTTTAAGACGGGGCAAATCCGAGAAGACTACGGGAATAAACATTGAGAAATAGAGAGGGGGATGAATTGTGTGCTTGTATGATGGCAGAATTTCTTATCGTTAGAATATCTTAGATTGATTTGCAATAGATATATTAGAATATCTAAGATTGATTTGTTATATATGCAATAGATATACACACACACAGAATTTGACTGTTGGCCACCATTGATTTGTATGGATTTCTTTATTTACTTCATTGTAGTCCCTGTATTCTGTTTTGCAAATGTAAAGGCTTGTCTATGCATTGTTCTAGATAGAGTGAAGTACATAAAAGCTTGCCTCTCAATTACTGATTCTCTTGTTTGTAATATGGTATCAGAGCACAGACTATTTTTTCCCACACTGATGTTCCTCGTCATAAATCCCTATCACAGAAATCCCTTCACAGCTTTATAAACTCTTGACCCCTTTTGCTGCTCAAACCACAGTGGGAATTGCTATTCGTACAGTAGTGGATCAAGGCATGCAATGAGCAGAAGAGGTCCCGGTTGAAGAAGAGACGCAAAATTACGAGCTATTGCAAGTGTTTTACGATTAACTTCTCCAAATCCTTCACAATCAGCAGTTGAACCACTGCTTCAAAAATGCACTATTCGTGGTTCTGTCCAAAATAAAATTCATTCGAAAACAGTTTTTCCCAGAGTCATGCTGTTGGCATCAAAGGCGAGTAAGATCTATTTGCTCCAATCCCACACTTCCGCATCTTCTCTAGCGAAGGTGAAACCAGTCCAACCCAGATTCAACCAAGTCCAACCCAGATTCATCTAGTTCAGGCCAGATTCACTCAACCCAATCCAGTTCCAACCTCTGCAACCAGCTTCAATAATACCAGTTCAGATTTTTGTTATCGAGAGAGAAACGAGTGAGAGATGGAAGTGTATAGGGTGTTAATTAACCCTAACACAAGAAAGCTTATATTTATATAGAGAGCACCTAAATACAAGATTTCCACATAACCAATGTGGGACTCGACTAACTCTATTATTCTAATATTCTAACATGGACTATTCGTACCCAGTTTTTGAGCCACTTTGAGTCGTTCAAACTTCCTCCTGCCTAATTTGACTGTGCCGGATCCACCCACGGACACAATTTCAGCACATTCAACCTTTGAATTTTTATAATTAGAGGTACGTCATCATTTTTCATTACTATGGAGTGTTCTGAAGTTGGGTGACCAATTTCTATCACTTTAGAAGCCTCAAACCATGTACTTTGGGCCCAGGCCGTGTCAAGTTTTCTCAAGGCAAAGAAACTTTGGCGTGTAATCATCGGTGAAATCATTAAACCAACCAAAGGAGCTACAGAAACAGAAACAGAAAAGAAGTACAGGGAACGTCTGGATGATTGGGAAAGTAAAAATCATCAGATGATTCCTTG
This sequence comes from Arbutus unedo, assembly GCA_014822125.1. Classification (NCBI taxonomy): domain Eukaryota; kingdom Viridiplantae; phylum Streptophyta; class Magnoliopsida; order Ericales; family Ericaceae; genus Arbutus; species Arbutus unedo. The sequence continues at coordinate 4,924 of JABCMJ010024611.1, read as the reverse complement.
GTTCTGCAATACATCCATGACATCCCTTCTTAGCATACAGTATGGCAGGTTTTAGAATAGCAATAGACTTGATAAAGCTGTTTGGGATTTCCCAAAGGAAAGCTATAATACAACTGGACTCGCACAGCAGTATTAGCTTTTGAGCCATCTTCATCAACTGTGGCATCCAGCCAATCCATCAACAATTTTCTTTTTCTCGGTGTATGCTATTTCGGCCCAATTATCCCTTTCAAAACCAGTGTGGTCAAGTACTGCTGATGCACAGAAGTTTAACCAATAGCGTGACCAACAATGGCTGATCCAATTCCTAATGGCTCTTACTAGTTACTACTAATTTTGAGCCTGTTCTAGCTTCCCTCCATTTTAGTCCACTACATACATTCGAACATGCAATTTCTGAGCTTCTTTCAAGGAAACCCAACTTGGCACAATCAAATCACAATCCATGGACACCAATCTTGCAAGTTATCAGCCCGAACACTCCACCGGCCTCACTCTTGTGGCACCATTGCAAAGCGCCCGACCGTAGTTACTTCCACTGACCAACCAGAATCTACAAGGCATGTCACAAGATTAGACCAGGTCACCTTGAACTTGATTGTTCTAAGAATCCAACACGCAACACTCATGTCAAAGGTCCTCACTCTAAACATGAACATCGTTCCAATCCATGCCGGCCTCCTTGTCTCCCGTTGCAGCTCCTGACTCTAGCCCAACTTTGTAGTATTCATCCCCTTCCTTTACTGCCAATGACATTGAAGCCATACTCAAACAAGTCCTCGTTCACTCTCGTACTCCACCCAATACTGCTGAAGTTCTTCTTGATTTTTTTATTTACTCTTGTAATCATATGACATCCGATGCTTCTATCTTCTCTTCTAAAAGTTATGTCTCTAATATACTTGCCATCCACACTGCTAATGGAGCACATAACTCATACGGGACATGTCTCTGATGTACCTGCTTGTTGGAACTTATCCACATCCGCATTCCCTCACACATTTCTTCACCAACTCAGTTTGCTGCTTCAACCCTCACTATCCCTTCGGGGATTAATCGGCCTAAGAGGATTAGTCGGATTTTTTCTTTTTTAATAAATATTCCTACAAAGTCTAATATTCCAAACTAAATGAAGACAGCAAATCATACATTACACCTAAAATCTCAAACAATATTAATCTCCTCCTCTTCCTCTTCATATCCCTCTAAACTTGATCCCCATCGGACTCAAAGTCAAAATCTTCATCTTCCTCTTCTTCTGTGTCATCTTCCGACTCAAAATCTTATTCATGTAGCTCTCGTACTTCAATATTTCTAGCACTTCTTCTAGGTTGAATGGCTTCATCCGCTCCTATAACTTCTCCAACCACTTCCCATGTGAGTGCGAACCGGGCTCAACTTCTTCATCACCACCGTCAAATTGTTGTAGCTCTTGTAATAACCCTACCTAAACAGCTAAACTATGTCATTTTCGTTAGGCCGATTTTACTTTTCTCATCGGTTGACTAATCGGCCGGTCTGATTAGTCGGCGATTATTCGATTAGTCGGTGCCTAGTCCCCGCCTAAGTGACCAACCAATTTTTCTGGGGATTTGGGGGTAACCGCATCGGTAGAAAGCCAACTACCTACTAATTGCCGATTAATCGGCCGATTAGTCCGATTTTTAGAACATTGCTTGGATAGGACATGTATCTTTTGGTCGTTTGAAATCCCTATTTTCTAGTGGTCAGTTGGGACTTGTTCAAGACAAGAAGATTTATTGTTTATCATGTGAACTTGCAAAACGACCTGCACTTCCATTTAATATTTCTTCTTATTTGTTCAATTCTTTTCCACTTAGATATCTAGGGACCTTCATCTATCTCTACTATGGGAGGATACAAGTGCTTTGTCATTTTCGTTGATGATTTTTCACAATACACTTGGATATATCTTATGAAACATGTTCAGAGTTGCCCCGTATCTATTATGATTTTGCAAATATGGTCAAAACTCTATTCTCATGTACCAGTAAAGTTTTTTGAGCTGATAATGCTGTGGAATACAAGGACACACTATTTCTCACTTTTCTCGACAAAATGGTATCTTATCTTGTTGATCGTGTCCCAGCACATCTCAACAAAATGAACATGCCAAAAGTAAACATAGACATGTTCTTGATACTGTTGGTGCTCTATTTACCTCAGCCTCTTTTCCTGAATACTTTCAGGCGAAGCGACTTTCACTGTTGTCTATAATAATTAATTGTGTTACTTTCCTTGTCATTGAAAAACAATCACCATTTGAATGCTTGCATGGTGCGCCCCTTAATTACAACACTCCATGTTTTCGGATGTGCTTGTTTAGTTCTGCTTCAACCACATGCGTGCACGATCTCTCCTGACGTGCCTGTTTGTATCAACACGAGCCTTCCTCCTATGATAAGGCTCGATCTAACTATTTGGACGCAAGCAATGGCAGAAGAATTACAAACCTTGGATAAGACTCACACATGGGATTTGGTTGATCTCCCGCCTAACAAGAAACGTTGGTTGTAAATGGGTCTATCAAAACTTGTTCTGATGGTTCTATGGAGCGCTACAAAGCTCAGCTAGTGGCGAAAGGCTATACACAAGAATATGGGATTGATTATGAAGAGATGTTTGCCCCAGTTGCTCGTCTCACTTCAGTTCGAAATTTGCTTGTTTTTGCTACAGCTAAAAAGTGGGAATTGTTTTAAATGGACGTGAAAAATGCTTTCCTCAAATGTGACTAAGCGAGAAAGTCTATGTAAAACCTCCCCTGGAGTAGATTGTCCTCCAAACAAAGTTTGTAGATTTCACCAGGCATTATATGGTCTCAAGTAGGTACCTTGAGTATAGTTTTCAAAATTTCGTACTATTATTTGCAAATTTGAGTTTACTTCTATCCCGTATGACTCTGCTTTATTTGTACGGACCCTTGAACATGGCTATACTCTTGTCCTTCTTTATGTGGATGATATGATTGTTATTGGAGACAATCTCGTTGGTATTTCTGATTGGAAGGGTTATTGTGAACATTTTGAGATGAAGGATTTGGGGTTACTAAGTTATTTCTTGGGACTGGAAATCTCCTCGAATCCAGCTAGTTACTATCTATCTGAGGCGAAGTATACCTCTGCCTCCTATTCCGTGTTGGTCCAAGCGAGAAAAAGATTGAATCTAGCCCTCTTGAGACCAATGTTAGGCTCACTCTTATGTATGGCAAACCACTTCTTGATGCAACACTTTATTGTCAGTTGGTTGGTAGTCTTGTTTATCTCATTGTCACTTGTCCTGACATCGCCGATGTCACGCCATTCACATTGTGAGTCAATCTATATCTACCTCGCGATCTACTCATTATGTCACAATGCTTCATCTTCTTCGCCACATCAAAGGAACCATCTTTCATGGTCTTCGTTTTTCAGCTCTTTCCTCCTGAGAGTTACATGCCTATTATGATGTTGATTGGTCCGGTGGCCCTACCAATTGACGTTCTACCACTTGCTTTTGTTTCTTTCTGTGTAATTTGTCTTTTGGCGTATTAAGAAACAAACTGTTACCACTTTTTCTAGTAGCGAAGCTGAATGTCGTGCTTTTTGTTGATACTAATTAGGAGCTTCTCTAGTTGAACTAGCTACTTGGTTCTATGGGCATTTCTTTTTCTCTCCTATTTTCTGTGACAATAGGAGTGCTATTCAAATTGCTCATAACGATGTTTTTCACGAACGTACCAAACATATTGAGATTTATTGTCACTTTATACATCAACATATTGCAAGTGATACTGTTAGACTTCTTTCAATTTCATCCTCCGCTCAAACTGCTGATATCTTCAACCCATCCACTGGGGCGTTTTCGTGATTTTGTTTCCAAACTCAAGTTGATGTTAGTCCTCCCTACTTGAGGTTGAGGGGGGATGTTAGAATATTGAGATTGATTTGCAATAGATGCAATAGTTATGTTAGAATATCTAAGATTGATTTGTAATATGTGCAATCAATACACACGCACACACAATTTGACTTTTATCCACCTTCAGATTTGTATAGAATTCTCCATTTAATTCATTGTAATCCCTATTTTGCCTATATAAAGGCTTGTATATGCATTGTTCTAGATAGAGTGAAATACACGAACTTTCCTCTCAATTACTGATTCTCTCGTTTGTAATACTTATAGGGCCTGTTTGATTGGGGATTAGATGTGAGATTGGACTAATAATCCCTCCACTCATTTTAATCCCTTGTTTGTGTATATTTTTATCTCCGAACTATTAATCCCACCCTAGAGGATGTGGGCTAATAATCTCAAGATTACAGAGGGTTCTGGACTAATTGAAAATTTACCTAAATATCCTCACATCTTCTAAAAAGATTATATATAACTTTGTAAAAGAAAAAAAAATAGACCCTTGTTGTTCTTCCTTTGTGCCAGAAAGGCCACATCGAACCTACAATTTGGTCTGATTTTTGAGCTCGATCAGTCCGGTTCGGTTTGGTTTGGTTTTTTGTAGAAAATTTTAGTTCAATTTTGATTTTTTAGCTCTAAACACCGAACCGGACAAAAATAAAAAACACCAAGTTTTTTGTTATAATTTATATTTTTTGTAAGTTGTAATTGTTTGGTCATATATATTTTTTGGTAATCCTTTTTTTTTTTTATCTATATTCTCTTAGTTTTCTTTGATGCGTAATTTTTATATTGTGCATAACTCTTTAATAGCTCATATTTTTTAATAAAAAAACTCTTTTCTTTAACATTTGACTTGATACAACTAAATCGGAAATCGGACCGAACTGTACTGAAATCGAAAAAATAAAACCAAACCGAAATAATTCGGTTTAGTTTCAATTTGAAAATTCTGAACCAAAATTTTTTGTTTGGTTCGAGTTTCTCCTTCAAACTGGACCGATTACAC
>JABCMJ010024597.1:0-14430 GCA_014822125.1 Arbutus unedo | reverse complement strand
ATAACACAATTTTAATTTAATTTTACCATTTAAAACTCGAATAGAAAAAAAAATTACAACAGCAAAGAAAAATAAATTAAATTAAAAGTCATAAAAAAATTTTATAAAACAATTAAAAGTATATATGTGCTTTCATTAAGTAAAATATATATATTAAAAATTATGTGGGTAAATTTTCTTATCAAGAAAGCTATTATCTCTGTATGGTTGGATAAATACTTTCACAATTTCTCTTCTTGTGGCCTAAATCTGAAAGAAAGGCATTTGTGAAGAGAAGTTAGTGTATTTATAAAAAAAAAAAAAAAAAAAACTCATAAGAGGTCAGTGTAATTTAGCCATTACATACAGTGATGACACGGCCGAATATAAATATGCGTCATGCCCTTGAACTCAGTCCAAAAAGGTTCCTCTTTTGTAAATACAAAAAGCCACCGAAAGAAAGGGTCCTACCTCATTGAATGCATTCACCGTTCAACTCTTTTTTTTTTTTTTTTTATCGGAGAACAATAGTACTACAGTTTCCAAAAACTTTTCCTCATTTAAAATAATTGATGATATTTACACAAATTAAAAAATGTTATACACTCAAGTGAATTTCATCCATCAAATTAAAATTTGATAATATTTTCTCAAAAACTTTTTCGGAATAAGCAAATTGGGTTAGAATGGTATTGCTATTTATATATATCACGGCCATCAAATTAATACGGACAATCTTAGCTGATTGTCGTATTCGTATCGAATATTTTAAGAACACACAACACATGAGAAACACGTAGAGATAGATATAGAACATGCAGTATAAAGTGTCCAATAATTTTAATTTTTTTTAAAGCAAAAGCTACATCATGAATAAATCAGGAACATTCTGCGTGTTTCAATTGGAACACCCATAGAAACATAATAGAGATCAACTTATAATACTGAAAACTTATTTCATATGTATGATACTTTAAAAATATATAGGAAAAATGTAACTAAATTAATGAATTTTGACCAAATAGAATTATCCTTTTAACTTGTAATATTCAAGAAAAATAAGAAGAATTGTAAGGATAGTATTAATTTGATTGTTTTTAGATTGAATGTTCATATGAGTAATAACTAAATATTTATCTCCAAATGCATATACAGATTTTATATTGTATTCTTCTCTGTCTTTCTCCTTGCTTGTAAGACTTAAGGCTTCCTAATTAACTTACGCGCATGCATCTTAATTAATTTTTAAAAAATTAATCTTAATGTTTGCTGAAAAAGACCCAACTAAAATTGAATAAAATCTCGTAAAAGTTAACCTCGAGTCTCAATTAATTTTTAAAAGATTAATTTTATTGTCTCCCTTCGTCTTTATTCGAAAGTTATCAAATTATGAGAGAATAATTTGTAAAATTAAATTTCATAGTACAATGAAGATATTGTTGTTATTCTGTCAAACAATGACGCATAATGTCATTATCCAATGCTATTATTATTTTAATTTAGTGTGCTTAAGAGTTAAGGTAAAGACTGTTCAATCTTTTCAATTGTAGTTGAAAATTTATATGTTCTTAAAACTGTCTCTTTAGTGACCAAAACAAAATTTAAAATACAAATTATTCATGTAATCTGAACATAAACATATTCTGTACGTAAGAATTTTCATAATTATGTGAGTTTAATATACATCTAAACACACATCTATTTGTGAATATGTACCAATAATTAGTATTCCTGTACTTGTTCTTAGTGACAAGTTTGTCAGCAACTTCATTAATTTCGTACCTTAATATTTTATTACTTGTATTTTGCTCAGGTCAATTATCCTATTTCTTAACAAATTCAGCCGGGTCGTACTTTTTTTCCAAATTATGGATGTCCCACGTCATGTTCTTCCGACTTTAGCTCACTAAATTTGACTAAATGCGTGAAAATTTTGTTGCAACGAGATTCTCATTGTTTTGCTATGAAGTATGGATACTCCAAAAATAACACCATACAAGTACTGGATATGGGTATGGTTTTGGTACGGCAAAAATCATACCGGTTATTTCGTAATCATACTAATACGTTTGCTAATTTTGGGTATGCGAGCGATACGGTAATCGATATGAAAATGGGTACAAAAATGGTACATTAATTTGTCGTTTTGTAAATTGTTTATAATTATAAGAGTACCGGAGAAAAATGTTGAAATTTTATTTCAAATTTTAAATGACCAAAAGTGTTATTATCTTATGATATATATGTAAATAATAGATAGACAGATTGATTGACGTCTAATTAGGACTCAAACTCACAACGGCGAACACCAAAAATTTTATATTGTTTTTAACTAGTAAAATGGGTTTATGTTTTATTTTATACAATAAAACATGATAAAATAATAAAAATAATATAATATAATATTAACGTACCTAGTTGTATCCGTAGTTTATTTTTTTTAAATTTTATTGTATCTCATATCCATACTGTACTATATTCCATACCAGCACCAGTGATTATAGTTGTTTTGTGAACGACTTTAGAATCGCATAAGGGATTCCTGTATTGTTGGATGAATATTGGGTGTTAGGCCAATGTATTTTTGCATTTTATCTGTATAGGAGTGGATTATATAAATGAGCTGGATAATATATAATTTCAAAATTGTTTGTAAAAAATTTTTATATTTACAACACTATGTTTTCGCATAATTTATTATGTTTAATGATGTTAAAATCGGAGAATGACCTCGAAAGTTCCTGTAGAAGTTTCAGTTCACAAGTTCAAAGAACATCAGGTATTTTTCGGCCAAAGATTCTCCGACACTCAAGTTAGATATCGGGTGTAGGAGTATGTGTACCAAAGTATGTAGTAGATAGTTTGTGAACGTACATTAGCCGCGATTCAATTGCCCTTTTTATAGGGTGAATGGTGGAGGATTTTAACGGGCATGATGTCCGCCGATTCCGCTATTTATCTCCTTGTAAAAAAGAACGGGTCATTTATTCAAAGCTCCGTTCCATCTCTGAAATTTAAAACGCCCTTAGACTCATTTGCAGAATTTTACCAAGCAATTAGAGGAACGTGTGGAGCTTCATAGTTCATCGTCTTTCTCAATTTTTCAGCCATTAATGCTTCGTAGAGTTTCGAGGCAACGTCAGAACATGTTACTAAAAAGATTAGGGGAAGATATCTTACATGAATTTAAGGGTTTAGGAAGGAAATTGGTGGATTGGGGTGGAAATGGGAAATATCAGTGGTTCATCTTCAATTGGTTGGTTCTGCCGATTGATGACCGGCGGCGGTGGTGGCTGCACCTCCAATCATTTAGCCATGGCCTCGTTCTGCTCCATCGAATGGGTTACCAGTTGCATCAAGGTCTTCATTTGGGTCTCCAGAGGGTTGGGTTCTGAGAAGCCTCTACCCCCTAACGACCTTCATGGGATGCGGCAAATCTGATCGTCGCAATCATGTTTTCCGTCCTTCAGTTAAATTTGTTTTTTTGCAGGAAAATTGAATCTCGTTTTTATAGATGGCACTAAATCGGTGATGTCAAAAACTGGTCAATTATTTTTAAAAATCCCATGAGGGTTCTTGCACATAAGTCCAAACATTAGAATTTTCTGACCAAAGATCCTTCAATAATCAAGTTAGATATCAGTATTAAAGTATGTGTATGAAAGTGTAGCAAATAATTTGTGAAGGTATCTTAGCCTTGACTCAATGGCCCATTTTATAGGATGAATGATAGAGTATTTTAGGGTGTTTAATCCCACTTCTTATTTCCTTGTAGAAAATAGCGGGTCATTTATTGAGGGTTTTGTCTTGGGATTCGAAGCCTCCTCAGGCTTCATTTGTATGATGTTATTGAGCGAACCTCGTGATTGGTTCTTTTTGTCTAAGCGGCTCGAAAGACTGAGTACCAGCTGACAATTTGGGATCTATTGCAAAGTGTCTAAGGGGGGTATTTGGATGACTATATTTTAGTTTTTTTATTTTTGGCTATTTGGGCTTTTAGATTATGGTCAGAAAGAATTTTGGATTTGAGAGTATTGTTTGAAAAAAATGTGTATAATGTATTTTACAAAAATAATAGAATGAAAAATGAGGATAAAAATGCAAAAATGCAAAAATGAGCTCTAGACTTCCTTTTGAGTTTTTACTCATAAAGTCTAAAATAGAGAATGAGTATCTGTAGAACTCATTCTCAGAATGTGGCTTCCAAACAGCTTAAAATGAAAAAATGTGGCTCCCAAACACACTCTAAATCCAAACAACTATATAATGATGCGATTGAGCGCTGAGAGATTGAGTGTTGAGCTATGAATGAAAAGACTAAATGTTGAGCCAATTCGACTCATTAATATCCATTATCATCCAAAACACCTTTACAAAATTTTATTATAATTCAAAAATCTATAACTTAGAATCTCTCATTTAGAATCGAAAAATAATTAAGTTTCAAACACCCTTTATGTGATGCAAAATGTCAATTTGTGGACAAATTTTCTTACACATCTTTATTTGAATTGAGTTGTGATTGAAAACAATAGATTTAATTTCGTTAGTGGAGGAAGGAAATACGTGCAGCTAAAAGTCGAGGGACCACAAATAAAAGTCTGAATGATTTAGGGGGACCAAAAGTAAAATGGAACTGGATCTGGATCTGTTCCCGTAAGGGACTACTTCAAATTTATTTTGATGATTGAGTGGATCATATATAAAGTTCATTAAGAACATCAATCTTTAAAAAAAAAAAAATTACATCCGATCATCATGAGTTTAAATAATATACCAACACACTAAATCAATTCTATTCATTTTGATTAATTTTTCAATTTTTCTTTGAATATTTTGTGACGTTATTTACGTGATACTTTCGATCAATAAATTATCGCAACGAATACTATTAAGTTATTCCTTATCTTTTAATAACTCACTAAGAATATATTATTCGTAAAATTTATTGTAACATAATTTGTGTAGGTTTTTCAATTAAGACTACTCTTTTTGGTATAAAAAAAAAATGAAATTATGTTTCCAATATCAATAAAAATAACCATTCATTTTGCAACTTTCATTAATAAACTACTTGGATAGAAAGGTAAAATCACTACTCTAACTCCCCACTCAATCAGTTTTGCTCCACTCATCCAAAAATAAGAATAAACCTAACCATGATTCTTTCCTGGCTTTGCATCTGTTTTTTATCCCGTTAAATCCAACCTTCGGGTCCAAATTTTTGTCAATTAGGATTTTTTTTTAATTTAATAAACTACAATTCAATTACCATTCTCTCTGGTGGAGTAATGGAATGGATTCCATTGAATTGATTGTAGGTTGCAAAATTGAACATTGATTCAGTGAAAGAAAAGAATAATATAGAAAGGATGACGAACTCAGATCTTGTTATTCCAGAACTAAAGATTAGAAAAGTTATAGATTTATTTACAGTGATCCCCTTTTATACTAACAGAACACAAGCTACTCTAATTACAGCTGGCATAACCGCCTAACAAACTTCTAACACGTCTATAGCTGAAGCTGAAGTGTCTGCCACAACCTTCAGCTAACACTGTTGAGTTCAGTTCTACGACTACGCCCTTGCGTTGGGGAGATGGAGGTGGAGAGGGCGACTTCGGGGGAGTTTGGAGGTGGCATTGGAACTTAACGCAGATCAAGTAGGAGGTACTGGTGGTGGTGGTGGAAGGGATTTTGCCCGGATAAATTATTGGCTCGCCGGCGGGATTCGGCGGATCGGCCGGCGAGTTATTGTCGGTGACGGATCTAATTTGCAGATGGGGTAGTGGACTTGAAAGAGATGATGTTTTGTTTCTAATGGGACACGTGGAAGAACATTATCAGTGAGAGTGGGATTTGGGGGAAACGCACGTACCCACCAACACTTTCTGTCATTGGCCGTAGATTTCGGGCTGGTCGTTTTCCCTCCCTCGGTCCTTACCCACCCCAGAGGACTCTTACTTCCGTCTCGGTCTCCCTCTCCTATTAGTTTATTATCCTAATGGTTCAAACTTCAACCGGTAACAAGAAGTTTCAAACTCTCTCTCTCTCTCTCTCTCTCTCTCTCTCTCTCTCTTTCTGGAAATATTCAGGTGGGTATAGGCTTTACTTGATTAACAAATTTCTTCCTCTTTCATTGTTAACTGTATATTTGTAGATGATGCCATAATCGTGGTGCAACATGCTATTTTTGAGGTCTGTATTGTTTACAGATATTGGGCAAAACTGCGGCGTTGTCTGTTTATGGTTAGTATGTGGTGGATGCTTTTGGACTTTCATGGGAGATGACGTCATCCAATTCCGTAAGCCACTCCTCTCCTTTACTCTCCTTCAAGTTTCTACATGTATGTTTAGGAGTTTGTGTTTTGTAGATTTTGCCTCTTGCACTGTGTGATTGGTATTGGTGACCTATTATACAATACAAATTACTGTTATTGTTCTGTGATGACTGCATAGCAAGTTAAGCTGGTTCTTTGGGGCATTGGGCATAGTTTCTATGTTATTCATGAGTGTTTCATAACCGGTGCGGTAAGAAAAATTATCAGGTGGGTTTTTCATTTCAGATCCTATTCATGTATTAGTGTAAAAAGATTTTAGTAAAGAATTACTCATTGAGTGGATCAAGACTGTTGCTTGCCAATTTATGATTCTGAACCATTTTTTTTCGCCAGCAATCTCAGTTCAATCTCTCCTGGAAGAGGAAATATGCTTCACTAATACTATATATTGTATTGTATTATAGTATATAATTTCTCGTAGTTCTACTGATCCATCTTAGTACCCATCTTATTAAATTGATTCTGTTCACATCCTCTGTATATGTTTCAAGCCTTTGTTTCTTTCTCTTCCTTATGTGATATTAAAAGATTGTGTTGTTCAAATATTGCCTTGGAAGAGGCCGGAATATACTTACATAATTTAATGGATTGATGAATTGTCTATAGACTTATTGTGGCTCATAGTCCTTTTTCTTTGCAGGCATCTTTTGTTGCAGATTCAAATATTAGAAAATCATGTCTCTGCAGCATTTTTCCGGCAGCTTCTTTATTGTGTCTACTTCTCTTCATAGGAAGTGCATTGGTAGCACAAGATGATAAGGAGGTACCGGTAGTTCCTTAGATCTCTTCACTTGGCATGCTTTGATAATTCTTGATATGAGTTTGAATAATTGTGCTTAAAAGGCTACCTTTTAGCTTGAGGATTGTTATTTTGGTACCCTAAAATTGTCCTAGAGACATTTTTACGCTTGTACCAACTAAGGAAATATGAACATTTATCTATAATCCCTGGGTTCATGATTTTTTGCCTTCATGTGCTGCACCAAATTGGATTTCATGTCTTCTGCATTCATTTAATAACGTAAGTCCTACAACACAGAAATTATTCAGATGGGGGTTATGGAAAGAGGGTGCGAAAGAGGCACAATACAACAAATGCAAGGTTTGTTTTTCCTAAAGGCTTTTTCCCTGATTGCTTTCTGTATCTACTGGTGTTTCTTATCGTTCTAGCCTATGTCACGTGGACAGTACAAGAATTGGGAGTGGGAGAAGGTGCGGTGCATGTCCAAGCGTACAAGTGTCAGACCTTCCTAAACTTGAATCTTAGGATAGTGGAATACTAGAGATGGATATGGGGACAGGGTCACATATACATATTTGTATCATATAATATGCTGCTAATTATTTTGAATTGTACTTAAACTGAAATGATATGGAAGAAATGTATCGAACTTTTCTTTCTCATATATGTGGAATGTTTGAAATGTTTCCTTTCTAGCCAATGATAGCTTTTTTCCTTAAAATGTCATAAAAAGTAGAGGATTCAAGTGTCTAAACTGGATTTCCACAATCTTATCCAAGCCGGGACTAGAGTCCAACATGGGTATTTACATACATCTAAGAGATTTCATGTAACATAGATTATGGCTTGTGTTTTGAATTTTAATATAGTGCATTGCCCGCGCCTTCCAACTTGTGTTGACCCATATAAGAGTTGACCTTTATTTAATTTATTTACTATAGAGCTGTTCCGAAGTAAGTGGGACTTGGGGTTGATTCTGGTTCTGATGTGCTTTTGTGTTTAGAGTCAGTGCAGGCCTCCTGGAAGTGAGTCATTACCTAAAGGTTTTGCCTCTTCTACTTCTAACTTGCAAATGCGACCATTATGGGGCTTGCCAAAGGTAATGGTTTTTTGGAATCACTTCTGAAGTATACAGTAACTGATGACTGGATATCTTAATTTTCATTTTTTCTGTGTTTTTATCTTTTTGAGTTTGCGACTATGGTAATAGATTGCCTCTTGTAGCATGTGCCTTTGAGTTAATGAATTCAGCCATATCTTTCCTGAACCCTAGCACAAACCATGTCTAAAATATCGAAGCCATGTAAGCAGTTCTTTTTGGGTGCTAGATCAAATTTTGAAACATCTTATATAATGCTTGAATAGGATCAAGTTAACTGGAACGCCTTTTATTTTTTATATTTCTTGAATTCATAATGGGTAACTTAAACGTTTGGAAAGAAATGGAAACAAAAGTGAATTCCCGTATTCTGGAAATAATTCAGATATAGGTTCATGCATGACCAAATGACCACTATTTTTCTTTCAGGGCTAACATCAAGCTATTGCGGCCAATGATACTTTTCCCTCACCCTTCCTACTCCATTATTTGTGTTGCAAATAACCACTATTACTTTCAGGATTGACATCTGCTTTACCTAATGCTTCCATGGTTATTTTTCCGGCCCAGATGCACTTGTGCTGATAGTTACTGGCTTTGTTGCATGCAGGTGTTTGTTTGTGTCTTATATGATATTATGTGAGCTTGGCTTCCACTTGAATGTTTTTGTTTTTGAACCTTTATAATGATTAGATGCTACTATGTCCTAGCTTTGATGCTGACCTCAGTATGGCTCTTAAATGGGGCCATTTGGATTTTGAAATCTCCATAATGCTCTATGCAGTTCCAGTTGCCCTGCCAAATCCTCATAAAACAGTAATTAATCACTACCTAAAAGATGATGATTTTGTCCTTCGCATCTGTTTGTTTTCCACTCTCCAGACCATTGGGATGTTATTCATTGAAAGCCTACTATCTTTAAGAACCCATATTAGGATCTTTTTGTCAGCACCGTCTTCTCAACTGTATAAAATTTGCTTTCTTCTTTCTAATCTGGTGGAATGATTACACTTGGTTTAGATCTAACTTTTAGCGCCTGCAGTAAACACCTCACAACAAAATTGAGTACAAACAAGTCCTGACAAATGTTAGGAGAACTGATACTAGATAGACTCCTATGTTTAATGTAACTCCTGTGAGCCTAGATTTTGGTACTCATTTTGTTCCCAGCCTTGTTTTTGTACTCACTTTTTGTTCCTTTAAGGAACATATGAGTATCGTTTGCATATTATGGAACAGAAGAAGGCAATTTTTTCAAACTTGTTCTGTGCACCGGTTGGAATAAAGCAAAAGAGCATGGTAGATAAGATGGTTAGAAAGGTAATGCATTAAAATTCACAATTTTTCACTTCCTGATTTAGTAGATAGTTCATACACATGGTTAAGTCATTTAATTTACTTTTCCTTGTCACAATACAGTTTCTGGCAAGTGAGTTTGTTGTAATGCTTTTCCATTATGACGGTGTCGTGGATGAATGGAAGGATTTAGAATGGAGTGATCTTGTCATACATATATCCGCTGTCAATCAAACTAAATGGTAATTGATTAGCAATTTAGCCCTATCTTCGTAAGTTATTAAACTTTCAATTTTCATACGCGTCTTATTTTTTATGATGTTAATAATGACATCATGCCCAAAATAGGTGGTTCGCCAAGCGTTTTTTACATCCGGATATAGTTGCAGAGTACAGTTACATTTTCCTCTGGGATGAGGACCTTGGTGTTGAAGATTTCCAGCCTGAACGGTATGTGAAAGCTGTGCAGTTCTTATCACTTGCCATGTTTTGCATCTTGCCTATGCTGTGGTCATTTGAACGTTTGGCATTGGAATATCAGCACTGCTAAAGTTATTGTAAACTGCACTTGTTCAGCGCCCTTACTTAGGAGGTACCTTATTGGGGCCGCTGCCTTGGCTTTTGAGTTTGATGTCTTTATCCTCTTTCAATAAAATCCACAAAAATGAACTAAATATAGAAGACACTTTGTCGCCCATGTGACTTTTCAGAAGAACCTATAGAAATTTAGCTGCTCAATTATATCTATTTCTATCTGGTAACTATTTAAGAGTTTCTTATTTGTGTTATTCAAGTTGTTTGGTGCCTCCAGATATCTATCAATTGTCAAAGATGAACGGCTTGAGATATCACAACCAGCACTAGATCCCGTCAAATCAAGGGTGCATCATCAGATTACTGCACGTGTGAGGAGATCAACTGTGCACAGGTTGCCTATTTTAAGTAAAATTGTAGCACAGGTGGTGCCATGTCAAAGTTGTTTTAATGTTCCTTTGATTTGTGGCTTATTCCTAGCATTTAATCAAATTTCACTTTTATGCGTATTACTCCATCCAAAAGCGTTGATTGCCTCTGTTGGACGTTTTTTCTCTGCATCATTTTATTTATTTTTAGTTGGCTTTATCCCTTTAAAACGTAATATGTGATTTCGGTGCCTTTTGTTGTATGCTCGAGAAACAGTTCAGTGAACTGTCGATTAATGATCTTCAGATTGACATCTCCGCTGCTCTAGTTCACCTTAATTTTATATGACAAGATATTTGGTGAATATTACACCAATAAACCCATTTAAAGTGGATATTTGAGCAGTAGTATAGTTAGGTCCATTTACATGATTGGAAACAGTTTACTAGGTATAGTTATATGCGTTAATTCTGTTCCATTTATGGTAGGCCTCTATAGAAGACTTAAATCGAGTATGTTGGTTGTTTGAGTAGCTTCGGTCCGTTTTGTCTGCAGGAGGATTTACAAGCCTGGTGATGCTTCAGATAGATGTGATGGGAACAGTACGACCCCTCCATGCACTGGGTAAAAATCAACTTACACTAAACTATGTTATTGTGGTTTTGATAATTCTCCTAAAGCTGAGAAAAGTCAGTTCTTTACTGAATGGAGAAAGTGGTCCGTTTTTTTGGTCTTTATGTTTGGATGAATCAATTTGTTACTTCATCCTTTCACTGCCGTTGATAGATATATAAACTACTTACCTATAGGAGAGTAAAAAAGAAAAATTTGTCCCCAGGTGGATAGAGGTTATGGCTCCTGTCTTCTCGAGAGCTGCCTGGCGCTGTGTATGGTACATGATTCAGGTTGGTCATCTTCACTGCATGAGCTACAGCGTGCGTTTTGATACACTGTGTCCATATATTGTTACCTTGCATATGAAGAGAACCCAGTGATATATCCTTTGTTTATGTGTTCATTCATTACTTTAGTTGTCCATTGACGTCATTTGCAGAACGACTTGATACATGCTTGGGGACTAGATATGCAGCTTGGTTATTGTGCACAGGCAACTTCCTATATCTAGCATTGAGCTCCTCTCGTTCTGTTCTATTTTTTTCATTTTTCGGTTTCTAAGAGCTTTAATGTTTATCTTCTTGGTTAGTTATCTGATTCGTTACATACTATTTTGATAGGGTGATCGAACCACAAATATCGGAGTAGTGGACTCTGAATACATTGTCCATTATGCCCTGCCTACACTCGGAGACAATAAAATTAAGGTTAGAGACGTGACATCTTTGAAAGGGTGTGTCCTTTATTATGTGATAAACAAAAAATAAGTAGGTGAACAAAGAAAACAAAATAATAAAATATTTGTGACATTGATATGTCAATCAGCTAGAGGTACATTGGGACTATTCTTCATTGGTATTTGTTCATTTTGAACTCAAATCAGTCTACCTCTTGGATAATCATTTCATAGCATCTCATTCTATAATGTCTATTCAAGCTAAACCTGAATATGTTCTGTATAGAAGGGTGAGCCATTGCCCCTGGTCGAGGAATTGGCATCTTTCCTCCCTTTGTATCCTGGCAAACGTATGTAGTTTTTATGGTTATTTCCTCAAGCAGTGTAGCTTAAGTCCATAAAAACTTGAACATTTCTTGGATGTAGTCACAACCTTTTGACTTGTTCAAGTTTATGGCCGCATGGTAGCTCGAGCCAAATTGAGCTCAATATTAGTCAAACGGTTGTGATGCTAATTACACAAGCCCAAACAGGAGAGAGTGTCTGCCTCAGGCTGAACTAACCTCAAGCTTGGTGGAATCATGATGAGTCATGCCCAAGCAAGTTAGTCTGTAACTCTGTATTTGGCTTAAACTGGAGCCCTTCCTGAATGAAGCAGGTACATACTAGCAAAGTTTGATCACGGCCAAAGTTAACACGTTGAAGAAAACAGATTTGAAGGTAAAGTGGAGATCGAATAATTTGCAAGCAGGCCTATGTGGGAAGAAAAAGTTCTTACTCTTATGTACTTACTTCAACCACAGTGGAAAACTGATTTGGCTGGCCTGTGTGTTTTTTTCTTGCCAGCTAGCAAATGATCCTTGCTCCTTGCCTTTTCTACTAAACAAGAGAAAACCCTTCCTCCATACCTGTCTTCCCTCGCCACTTCCATCTCCGCTCTTTTTCCTCCCTTCTTCCACCTACCATCTGTAGCAATAGAAGAATGAGTAGTGCATGTAAAAGGAAGGATAGTTATTGTTATTAAATTCTTAAGCAGCACCTTCACAGATAACGGTGGCCATCTATATTGAATTCCATATATACATTTCCAACAATACCATTCGGATATTCTTAATTAGTGTCAGTCCATCGCAATCCATTTTCAACCAACTTTTGAGGACAGGTGTCAGATGGCTCAAATCCCTTGCAGAACACACACCCATATATGGAGGAACCATACTAGAATGGAAATAAGGTCCTTCAGAAAAGGGTGACCGAGGGAAACTTACAACTTTCAATGGTACCTTTATGTGTTTTATGATTGAAAACAATGTAATAATCAATTCATCGAGCCCTAGGTTTGCATGTTTTCCATTGGCAATAAATGCCTGTTGTCCTTTCTCTGATAATGCGAAATACTTTTGTGGGCTCTATATAAAGTACGTGTAAGGTTTACTGTGCATATTTTTGCAATTCGGTTATTAGCTGCCATTGATATTAATTTCCTTGGAAATATTCGGATGGGGATGCTTGTACTCCTGAAACTAAAGACAAGCCGCCTAGTGTGGAAACTCGTGCATAGATCTCTTGAACTTGCAGTGGTCTTTATCAACTCCGATTTTACATCGAAACTGACTTAATGTTGTTGAATTGCAGGCTTTACCCAAGTCTCATGAAATCAACCAAAGAGTTGAAGTAAGATTTGATACAAACTTTGTTAAGAACTTTCTCGGTCTACTCTCTAAACGTTCTTCTTGTTTTTATTTGGTTTATCGTGTTTGTTTGAAAGAGATTGAATGTGCTACAAGAAAAACCAGGTTAGATGAATTTTGAAGTACTAGTTGATAAATATACTTCTTAAAGATTAGTGGATATCAGAAGTATTGCTGAGATCTAAGTATTTCTAAATATCTTTTGAACTCCTCCATTTGAAATTAAAATAGGAAAAATAGACGATTTTTGGGTTACCAAATGATACATTGCCGTGGATACCTCAGCAATTTTGTAAAATTATCAACGGACTCTACACCCCTTTATTTTTCCATTTAACTTAATGGGTTTATGGTCGTTTATTGTGTGATACGAGACTGTTAGAAATATCTTTTCCATTTTAAAAAAATTCTATATACTTGTCTCTGCACATCCAACTCCATTTCTAATGGAGAGTCACAATCGATAGGATAGTATTGCCCATATGCAACACGACACAAATGCCTGCATTAGATGTCCAACCATGTTCACGCACTCTCTCATAGACACTAAGAGATCCCTTGTCTTCTTAATTGTGCATAGTATGATCATTTTTCAGGTGAGACGGCAGTCGTATAAGGATTTCAAGGTATTCAAGAATCGATGGAGAAAAGCTGCAAAGCGTGATGAATGCTGGATTGATGCATATCCAGACCCAATGAAACATAATGTAACATGATGGTATTTGATAGCCTTCTACTGTGTACATTTGCATTTTATACGCTTAGAAGAAAAGGGTATAAGGCCACAGTGGCCATTGATGAACTAATTGCTGCAGTAATATACTTGGGTCAGTACTAGATAGTGTAAGTTTCTTGTCCTGTAAGATTTTGGTTGTGTTGACTAAGGGGCCTTGTGTACCTAAGAAGTTGATTGAGAAGGCCATACATGATACATCTATATAACATAACATGTATATATATTTCAGCAGAGAATTTCATGGCAGTTGAAATGTAAATGCTTTGGACTTTTCCTTTGGATTTCCTTGCAGCACACTTCAAATTTGGATGTTTGGGAACTGGGAAGTGAAATATTGTAATTATAAATTATT
>JABCMJ010024587.1:0-18476 GCA_014822125.1 Arbutus unedo | reverse complement strand
TTTTCCCCATAGTTTTTTGTCCTCCGTAGAAATTTCAAACAAAACTGTATTGAAATTTTATTCACAATATAACACTTTGATTTCGTAGAAGAAATTCTATTCAAACAAAGGGGAAGAAATTTCAAGCAAAACATTATTTGTAAGGGAAAATTAAGGCTGTGTTGGTTTGGCTATTTCACAAAATTAAGGGAAGAGGAATTTTTTTGGAAAATTTTTTTCCAAATTTTTTTATTTTTTTTTCAAATAATATTTATTTCTCCATAAAAGAAAAGAGAGAGAACATCTCAAAAATATCGAAAAAAAATTAACTCTTAAATTTTTGTGAAATACTTACAATAAACAATATCTCAAAATTTTTTATCTTAAAAATCGTTTTAAAAACACTTAATCGAAAAAAATAATATTTTCAAATTAATAGAATAAAAACTTAAATTTCATGGACAAATAAGTACAAAGAATAAAAATCTCATTTAAATTTCCGTCCACGGGACAAATAATTATCCTTCTGGCATGTGTACTCGCGCACTCCCTATAAAACCCCAGAACCACCAAACAAGGCTCTAGTCAAACTCAAACCCCACTGAGAAGGTGAAAAATCATGGGGTCTGAAGGTAATAATGAGCTCCACCAATCCATCCTGCAACCCACCGCAGCACCACCACCATCTCCGCTTGAAAAAGTACTGTCAGACACCCAACTACCATTCTTCAAGCGGCTCAAGTTGGCCAGCTGGCTAGAGCTCAAGCTCCTCTTCCGCCTCGCCGGACCAGCGGTGACGATGTACATGATTAATAATTCTTTGTCTCTCATCACTCGCATTTGCACCGGCCAGCTTGGGAATCTGGAGTTCGCCGCCGCCTCCCTCGGCAACAGCGGCATCCAGACGTTTGCCTATGGCCTCATGGTACTATTCTCTTTTCTATCCAGTCCCATATATCCGTACAAACATAAATGTAGTCTCTCTCTCTCTCTCTCTCTCTCTCTCTCTCTAACATTAGTCTTGAATTATCAACTTTGTTCAAAAATTTCACGAATAGAGCAAGAGGCAAAAATAAAATATCCCTTTTTCAGCACCAAAAGTCCGACAATGTTAGTAGTTGTAGAAACACCATTATTGAAGAGAGAGAGAGAGAGAGAGCGTCTCTCTCTCTCTCTCTCTCTCCCCTTCTTTGATGAATTGGTACGTTTTTGTTGTTTATTAATGAACCACTCAAATGAGTTTTATTCAAATGCATTTTTCTCTACCACTACAAATTTGAGAACAAACACTCAAAAGACACCAGCAGGTTAGTGTTTATGTAATTTTATTGTCCTTCTATTATCTCTCACTAGAAGCTGAACACATTGTTTTGCTTTCATCAAAATTCAAAAGTGATACGCAAAACCCAATTTTTCATTCAGACCAAAGTAATTTATCTTGTACCATATTGATCACTGTTTTTCAAATGATATCTTTAAAAGGTATGTTTGTCTATACAAGATTAACAACTTTGATTCAGACTACTCATCTTTTATCTTTGCAACCCTCCTGTAATCGAAGTCATCCGCTGCCAGCGTAAGAAAGAGAGGACTTTTCGTGGCATTTTTAGACTAATCGAGAGTGATTTATAAAAGGAGGAGTATTATAAAATGTCGGATTTGAAAATTTTCAGCACTTGCTGATTGTAATAAAAGATCTAATATTCATAGCTATTATTAGTCCGTGCTATTATTAGTCCGTACTGAAGAGACGAAAGTAAATAAAAGGGTAGAAGAGACGGTGATTGTGCAATACAAATGAGGCAAGAGAAAGCAGGTGAGGAGAGACGGTCAAGTGACAACTAAAAAGGGTTGAAAATGGGAATAGGACAACAAAAAAATCACATACACGAGAAATTTAAGGGATTAATTTTGTCATAAACCTTCTAAAGTTATAGTCTTTGAATTTTATTTAACAATGCTAGCTGCAGTAAAGTACTTTAAAAAATATTTATGAATTTTGGTCAATAGGCTGATTATAGAAGAACCCTTTTATTGAATATACAAAGTTTACAAGTATATGGATGCTGTAAGAAGCGACCACCTCGGATTTGCTATACGGTGGGTCGATTTATGTCCTCTAATTTTCTTGACCAAATATGATGATATCATCCGATATTTAGCTTAAATTTTTTAAATACCCACTTAAATGTGTCCTATGTCTATAAATACTATAGAAATAACTTATTAACTCTATTATGTTTTTAATTAAAATTATTCAATTACATTTTTTCTCTTCAACAAAATTATATATTTAAAAAGTACATGATGTCTAATCTTATTGACCTGGTTACCAATAAAAAATTAAAAAAGACAATATTTAAAACTTTAATAACAAGTTTAGACGTTAAAAGAAAATGGTAAGTTATATTAACTTTTTGACAACACCTATGTGGTATATAAATACGTTGGATTAGAATGTACATTTACCTCTCATTAAAATACAAGTAAAAAAAAACTAAATATGTTAAGACAAATATTTAGTTTAGTTACAAAATATAAGATATAAAAATAATTACACAAAATCTAGCAAAGTTAATAGTTAAAGTTGTAATGAAAAAAGAAACAAATGTTAAAGATAAAATACATAGACTTTTTCCAACGAAAAAAACTCTTCCAACTTTTACAATATTTGAAGTTTTGACCTTTTTACCTCAGTATGTTCTACCTTCAACGTAATTTTTTTGTTAGAATTTTAAATATTAACACTGGTTAATTTTGTGCAAGTATATATATATATATATATATATATTTATATTTTATTTTTGGAACTAAAACAAATATTTTTGAGTTCACATATTTGGTTATTTTTTTATTTTTTACTTGTATTTTATCTATGAGAAATCAATGTACATTCTAAGCAACGTACTTATATATCACACAGGTGTTGTCAAAAAAATTAATATAACTTGCTATTTTTTGAATGTTTCAAATTTTTTGTTAAAGATTTAAATGTTAACTTTGGTCGATTTTGTATAATTTTTTATACTAAAAAATGGAATAGACCTGATCAGAAGTATTGGACCTTCCGTTCCAATTTCCAAAAACATTTAATCTCATCTCCAAATTCAATCCATTTTTTTTTTAAATCTACAAAATTTCAAATCGAATGAAGTAAGGGAACGGATCAAATTAAATCGGACTAGGCACAAATGTCATCTCTATCCATTACAATAATTCTAGGTATGCAAAAATCAAACATACTAAATATAGTATAGTATGTTTGATTTTTGAGGAAAAATATTAGAAGATTATGGCTCAGATTCGTTTGAGTCGGCAAATGACTCTCTATCTAGAGAGAGAGAGAGAGAGATGTTGGGCCACCATGGAAGGTTGAAGTGATATGGGCCGGCCCCACGCACGGTGACACTCTAGATAAACTCCTGATAATTACACATATAAATATGGACCATATATAAAACCGAAGCTGGTACAGACGTACAGTTCCAGCTGTCCTCCTTAAAACCAAAGCTTATACCTTACCTCCTCTAATAAAATCTCCTGACCGAACCACCCCTCTAAATAAATTAACGGAAAATCTTCGTACACAAACTTAAGAGACACAGATTGGACACAAATTTATCCAATATCATTAGATGCATATAAGGTCTTTGAATTATTAAAGCCCCACATATATCTAATAGTGCTGGACACATAGTGTTCCTAAACCCGTGTATAGCATTACTCATAAATTAAATCCTTCTTATGGGGTATTTGGGAGTCTATTTTTTAACTTTTTTTTTTTTTTTTTAGTTTTTTGACTTTTTGAATTGTGACCAAAATGAGTTTTAAATTTGGGATGAGTGTTTGAAAAAAATATGCAGAATGTATTTTACAAAAATAGTAGAATGAAAATGCAAAAAGAAGCTCTAGATCTCCTTTTGAATTTTTGCTCCTAAAATCCAAAATGAAGAATGAGTTCTACAAAAATTATTCTGAGAATGTGGCTCCTAAACAGTCAAAATTCAAAAATAAAAATTAAAAAAATACAAAAAATAGGTTCTCAAACAGCACCATACTCCTAACTCCTACGGAATGGTGGCAAGCATGGGTCTCTAATAAATTTCTTTTATCTATTTATAATAATAGACTTTAAATTTCAGTTTAATCTAGAAAATAGACGGAACGTTTTATGAATTGTTTCATAGTAAAATTGTTTTTAATATTTAGAATATTACATTTTGTAAAATTTAGTGGTCCCTAATTTTAAAGAAAATTTCAGAGCCTACAGCGCTCGTTTTTGCCTCAGAAAGGGACTTGAATGCAGCCTTCTGGCTGCTGCTGCCACCACACGCAGGACCACCGTCTGCTGCCGTCTACCGTTCAAGCACTGAACTAGAAAAACTAGTGTCCAACACCCAACTACCATTCTTCAAGCGGCTCCAACCTACTTTTAATTCAGCTGAAAGCTCCTCCTCCCCTTTGCCGGACCGTGGTGATTATGTACTTAATAACCATCTCGATTTTAATGCAAATGTACCCTAGTTAGTCTAGAATTAGGATTACCCTACTTAGTTTAGGATTAGGATTATGTAACCTAATCTACTTAGAACAATAACTCTATCTCTCTTATATATAGGAGTCTTTGTACATTGATTTATACACAATAATATACAGAGTTTATTCATTATCTCTCTCAATAAATCTAATATGGTATCAGAGCGTTGATAGTTGCCACGAGAACCAGTGGAGGACCGTGTTAGATGGCAGAGCAATCACGCTGAATATGACTGGGGCCAATTTTTTGCAAATCCGACACTGGCGAACTGGGCAATCAACTAGATGATGGGTAGAGAGGAGACCGCAGTTCTAGCACAAGTACTAGAGGAAGCACTCCAAGACTGAGGAGTAGCAAGAATAGTATCCATGGGATGGGTACAAGTTGTGGAATCCACTAGTGGTGTGTGGTGAATACCCAGTCGAGTTTCTTCGCATAAAAATTCGAAAATAACTTGCTCAAGAGTTGGTAGAGGAGTAGTGAACACAGATTGTGGGATCCACTGAACTAAGTGTTGTTGGTCACAATAAGTAGTGAGCAATGCAGCATCCTCAATATGGGTCCATGTAAGTTCTGAGAGAGGGAGCAGATCCCAAACAAAATATATTTGAGAGAGAAAGTCGTTCACGGATTGACCCGACTCTTGGCTCATATGGTGTAGATGACTTTGAAGTTGAAATGGATGAGCAAGACCAGTGGTCTGATAGTGATCTTTCAAAAAATCCGAGATATCTTTTGCTGGAGTGAAAATAAAGTCAAGCTAAAAACATCCAAACTGTAGGCTAATAGTGGCAACAGATGTATTTCGAAACAAAGTAATAATTTGATTATTTTTACCGTCCCAAACCTCCAAACAATCGGCAAATTTGGCATCGGTATCGATGGTGGCTTTGATGGGTTTGGTCACATCCCCAATGATAATGCGCGATAGTTTCTTTCCTTTAAGGAATCCAGACATGGCTTGTGCCCACAGAATATAGTTGGTCCTGCCAAGAAATAAGAGAATCGCTTAGAAATAAGCAGAATCTTGTAGTAGAGCGTCGATCAATAGGATCGCCAGCTCAATCAGCGTTAGAAAATGCACGAATTTAGAGAGAGGAATGAGCGGAATAGTGAAGTCCATGAAATAAGGTGCCTTTGAAATATCGAAGAATTTGAACCACATCATCATAATAAGGTGTGCGAGAAGCCGTCATATACTTACTGACAATATGGACAACATATGCAAGGTCGAGGTGAGTAACAGTAAGATAGACAAGACTGCCGACCAACTGACGATATAAAGTAGTGTCAGACAAGAGCGTGCCATCAAGGGTGTAAGGCGTCGCTGAGGATCAAGTGGAATGGAGGCAATCTTGCAATTTGTAAGGCCAGCACGAGCGAGAAGATCGGATGCATATTTAGCTTGTGAGAGAAAATAACCCGTAAAATCGTGAGAAATTTCAAGACCTAAGAAATAATTGAGAGCACCAAGATCTTTCATCTCAAAATGATGGTTAAGGAACTCCTTGAAACGGTGAATACCAGCCACATCATCACTGATGATAATCATGTCGCCCACATAAAGGAGAAAGAGACTTCAGTCTTGAGCAGTGTTATGCACAAAAAGAGCAGTATCATAACAACTGGAGGGGAAGCCAAAATCCTAAATAATGAAATTGAACTTGGCAAACCAAGTGCGTAGGACTTGCTTAAGCCTATATAATACATGCTGAAATTTACAAACCTTGTTAGGGGATAAGTAGACCCAGGAGGAAGTTGCATCTAAACCTTCTCAAGAAGATCACCATTTAGGAAGGTATTTTTCACATCCATTTGATAAAGATTTCATTAGCATGTGACAGCGACAGCAATTAAGCTGCAAACAAAGGTAAGACGAGCAACAGGAGAAAAGGTTTTTTCATAATCAATGCCATATTCTTGGGTGAAACCTTTTGTAATAAGGCAAGCTTTGTAACATTCAAGAGAACTATCAGAATGAGCCTTGATTTTGTATACCCATTTGTAGCCAATTGCAGCCTTATCAGGAGGTAAATCAACAAAGTTTCAAGTATGAGTTTTGTCTAATGCCTGTAATTCATCAGTTATGGCTTGCTACCAAAGAGGATTAGAGCGAGCCTCGCGATATGAAGTAGGTTCATGAGTAGAAAAAGCAGTGGAACCAACAATAAAATCACAAAGACGAGTAGATAGTTGAGTTACTCATTTTGGTCAATCAGAAGATAAAGGAACCAATGAGCTTGGGAGAGACTCAACAGGCGTAGGATCACCAAATAGAACAGTCTCCATGGGAACAACAACAAGGATGGGCATCTTAAGAGGAGCAAGTAAGAGACCTATGTCAGGCTTATCGAAGAAGAAATCGATGGAAGAGTTAGTAAGCAGCATGGAAATAGAAAGGGAGGATAAATGAAATTGGGAGAGGAATGAGAATATTTTGTGCTCCCAAAAGACCACATGGCGAGAGATACGAAGGCATTGGGATATAAGATCCCAACAATGATACCCTTTATGTTCAATACCATACCCCAAGAAACAGCATAAACGGGAACGAGGTTCACGCTCAGTGTGTTCATGAGGTCGAAGGAGGACAAAACATGCAGAATCAAAGACCCGAAGTATGGTGTAAGGAGGACTAATGCCATATAAACGCTCATAAGGGATTTGATTGTGTATGACAAGAGTATGGACACAATTGATAGTGTAAACAGCAATAAGTACTGCTTCACCCAAAAATTTTCTTTTTAATAGAACTGTTGAGAGAGAGAAACTCTATATATTATTGTGTATAAATCAATGTAGAAAGGCTCCTCTTACTTATCGCTCTAGTGCTGAAACCAAATACTATGCCCTCGCCTACACTACTCAAGAGCTTCTCTGGCTTCTTACAGATATGGGTGTTTCTCTCTCTAGTGCTACTACCCTCTTTTGTGACAACCAGAGCGCTATTCAAATTGCTCACAATAATATTTTTCATGATCGTACCGAACACGTTGAGATTGATTGCCATTTACGTCACTCATGGTACTATCCATGTTCAGTCGATTTCTTTTACTGACCAACCTGCTGATATGTTCACAAAAACTCATCATACTGACCGTTTCCTTGATCTCGTTTCCAAATTTGAGTTGGTTGATGTTTACTCTCCTCGAGTTTGAGCGGGGCTATTAATATTAGTGTACTCTAGTAGTCTAGGATTAAGATTACGCTATTTAGTTTAAGAATAGGATTATGTAACCTAATATGCTTAGAACTATAACTATATCTCTCCTATATATAGAAGCATTTGTACGTTAATTTATATACAATAATATACAGAGTTTATTCATTTTCTCTATCAACAAACCTAATATAGATAACTATGTCCACCTGGATATTTTCCGGCCACCTCATAAATCTGGACTTCGCAGTCGCCACTCCGTCACGGTTGGTGTATATATGGCCACATGGTCCTGATCTCCTCCTCGAGAAAGTCAGAAAACACAATAGCCTTATGATTTCTGTACTCTAAAAACACATTTTAGGAAAAGTTAAATTGTTTCGCGTTTTGTATTTTTTTCTTCAGTTATTCTTTTCATATAAAATTTGATATATTTTTTTATTTTTCAAGTATATCTAGTGTAAATCTATCTAAAAACTTAGAATAATTAAAGGAAATCGTAAAAGAATTCAACAAACCAAACAATATTTAAAAAGTAAAAAAAAATCAAAAATTGAGTAAATTTTTCATCAAAAGTGAATTTTTTTCATAGAACATTATAATTTTTTTCTTTTCAAATATGTGAACTAAATCTACCGCATAATCAATAATTGTCATGTTGTTAGAGAAGTTGAGAGAGAGAAAGAGAATTATCTCTATAGTTTATTGTGTTTGAATTAATATACAATAAATTATTTATCTAGGAGGAAGAAGACAACCTAAATATAGCAAAAATGATACAGACACATCACTTTTACACATCATTTTTATACATCACTTAAAACTACGTCGTTTTGTGTTGAGAAAAAACTATATTTGTTTTTGACTCATATCGCTCAAAATATATTTGGGTTTTCTTCAACACAAAACGACGTAGTTTTGAATGATGTGTAAAAATAATGTGCAAAAGTAATGTGTACGTAGCACTATTGTAAATATAGAATACATCAGAAATATAAAAACGAACGAACCATGGTAGTTGTCTAAATTAAAATATGATAATTACTTAAATTATAGCCCTAAATATACATTAACATATAGATTCTTTAACAGTCCCGCTCAAACATAAGGAGGGTAGACATCAACCAACATGAATTTGAAAACGAATTCAATGAAATGGTCAAGAGGATGAGTTTTAGTGAATATATCAGCAGAAGAAATCAGATGGACATGAACAATACCATAAGTGACATTTTAACGACGTTGTACGACAAGGGCAGAGAACGCAACGTGGCTAAGGCTAACGTAAGAAGCACAGAGGCTGACGCAAGCACACATGATGGCGGGCAATTGACGCACCAGAGATGAAGGTGGCGCGCGAGGGCTCATGGTTGACTTTCTGACTGCGCCATTGGTGGCATTGGAGTAGTGAAGAGATTCCAAGCACTTCGATTGTGAATTTGAAAATTTTGGATGACCAAGAAGGTCTGAGCAGTGGCGGTTTGGTTGTGATGATTTTGATAATGGTAAAACAGAAGCGTTGATCAGAAATATTAACGTTTTCTAATTAATGAGGCAGAACCTGCAGTTTATCGTATGTTCGAACAATGCCGATGAATGTGAACAAAATAAGCAACAACCCGACGGACGACAGAAAGGGTCAAGCCGCTCGTAAGTGAACTAAAATCAGATTGATTTTATCCTATAACTCGGATACCATATTAGAAAAATTGAGAGAGAGAGAGAATTGTCACTATTCAGTATTCACATAATTAATTTGCACCAATAAAACGATAAAGCATGACACATTTTTATTAAAGAACAAAAAAATCTTGTTGAATCATGATTACAAAAGCTATGTCATGGTTTCGGATCTTACCACATTTTTATGGTTTCAATACTTAGACGATCATATTGAGGATATTATTTTTAGTCAACAAAACTTATATTTGGTCTTTTAAAATATATAATCAAATGCATGCACCAATATTTTATAGCACTTGACAATTGTAAAGAGATATTATACAATTTATTCTGATTGTTCTCACATATTTGTATCTAGTTATGCCCCATATATATGTGGATCTCGATGTTATATGATTGTCGTTAGCACATGATCACATGCATATATATATATATATATATATATATGCCCCCAGTATTGTATTTATTAGGTGTGATGCTACTAATTTATTATAAAGTATCCAAAAAACAAAGGGAAACACTACACTCCCAGAAAAAACTTCACAGAAACGTTCCGGAAGTGCTGACATGGCAATAACTTGGGTCCCACCACTTACCACCCTTTTTTTCTTTGTCTTTCTTCTTTGTTTTTTTCTGTATTGGCGACCTCTGGCCCTCGTGCTCTCTGTCTCACCACTTGCCCTACACCCCCCCGTCCCAACTTGTTTGTATTTTTTATTTATTTAATTGTTTTTTATTATTATTTTTACATTAATTTGTTTTGATAATTTATTAGTTGGACTTGACAAAAAACTTTAAAGTATATTTTTTTGTCTAAGAATTTAAAAAAAAAAACTAAGGACAAAATTTCTGACATAATTTTTTGGCTTACTAAGTCTACGAAGGACATAATTTTTAACTTTTCTAAAACATCATTGCGTTTTGATGCATGATGAGATATTTTAGAAAGATAAAAAATTATTTCCAAAATTTAAAAAAATCATAAAAGAGAAAAATGAAAACAGATCTTGTTTAATTTATTCATAGTGAATTTTTCTTCACTTAAACATGTTTTTTTTAGTTTAGTTTTGAACATAATTTTTGAATTTTCTAAAATATCTCGTTACGCAACGAGATGTTTTAGAAAATTCAAAAATTTTGTCCAAAAAAAGATTCATAAAGTCAAAAAACAATTTGGAACAAGTGACGAGATGTTTTAGATTTATTTTTAAAAATTCACCAAGGACGTAGTTTATAAATTTTTGTGTTTTGGTGAATTTTTTTAAATTTTTAGAAAAAAAAATACTTTAAAGTTTTTTCTTCAAGTCCAACTAATAGATTATATAAAATTAATGTAAAATTAATAAATATAAAAAATATTTTAAAAATAGAAACAAAAGTGTTTGTGTGTGAGAGAGAGGGGGGAGTGGTGAGAGAGAAAAATAGAGAGAGCAAGAGGGGGTGCTGCCAATACAGAGAAAAACAAAGAAGAAAAGCAAAGAAATAAAGAAAGTAGGTGCTAGGACCCAAGTTATTGCCATGTCAGCACTTCTAGGACGTTTCTGTGAAGTTTTTTGTGGGAGTGTAGTGTTTCCCAAAATGAAAACAGTGACTGTGGTCATGTCATATTCAATACGATACTGAATTGAATTATGTGTATTTATAGTTTTTTTAAAATTGATTCGTTATTTCATCGTGAGTATTGGATTGTCAAAATCAACGTCTATCTCTTTAGATGAAACGACTCAATTAAAAACCAAAAATAACAAAAATTATACGTGGACATATATTATCGGTGAAATGGGTATCCATAGAGGGTTACAAATGTACTAGAGCCGTTTGCAAACTGTTTGACGTTCAATGGGTTAAGGACTCATTCGAACTTGTTAAGCTATTAAATGAATTGAACGCAAACCTTAGTTTTAGACTTATTTAATGAGTTGATCCTCGATAGAATTTAATTCGATTAGACTCGCGAGCCATAGCTAAAAATAAGTAACAATTTCTGGAGTTTATTTACATTTATTTTTTTGGATATGCATTAATTTTTTTAAATGTATATTCAAGAGACAAATTAAGATAAAATTTGTCTAAAATTTTGCTCCAAATAGAGTTTATTCTCAATTATCATCTCCAAGTAAGAGTCTCTTCATAACGGAAATTCTATTTGCTTCCTAGACAACCTACATAGATTATAAATGCGGAATATTCATTACTTGTTAAGGTGAATGAACAAGAATGATCTCAACTCAATCTTAGGCCAGCACGGCTCAAGCTTGGCTCGTTAAATTTTATGTGGCTTGAGCTTGAGTTCGAATCCTCCATTTTATTCAACCCAATAGAAGAGAATTAGGAGAATTAATATAGAATTAAGAGCTTTTTTTTGTTTTGATTGAAGAAATATATATTTTTTTACATTTTTTATTATTCCATATTCTAATATGCTTAATTGAATACCAAAAAAAAATGGATTTAGTATTTGATCTTTCCACTGATATCAAACCGTAAAAATCAGAAACAATATAGATTGGTGTATTCCATTTTTTAAAAACTGATTCGTAAAGAAGCGGATCGAAAAGAAAGAAAGAAGAATTTATCTGCTCCAAGCCCCTAAAAACTTAACAAACAAACCTAAACATGCTTAAATTTAACTCGGCTCGGCTCGGCTTATATGGAGACATAGTTAAATAAAGAATTACGTAAATTTTAAAGGGAAGGTGGTAAAAGTAATTTAATTTTGCAGGGCTAGAACAAAAATTATAAAGGCTAATTATTGCGTATGTCTGGTGTACTATGTGATACTACTTAGACATATTTTTGCTGAATAAATTTTTGCAATACAAATTATGTGAATTATTTTTTGTTTTTTAACAATTCAACAAAAATATCATTCAAAAAATTTCTCAATACATACTTTATTGAAACTACACTTCCTGGGTACGACGCCCCACCCGCACCCCTTGCCTCCCACTCAGGTTAGATAAAAATGTAAATTTTAGTGACCTCCCCTGAGATTTGTAATAATTACAGACCTTCTCTTCTACATTTAAAATTACACTACCCTCTCTTACTTTGTTGGCGCGTCGCCTGCTGTTACTTTTTGAACGGAAATCTTAGCACGGTGCTGATGTCATGCTGCCATAATATTTTATTACCTAAAATGCCCCTCCACCCCCTCAACAAATATTTACTATGAAAATTTTTTTCTAAATAAAAGGAAGGAAATAACCATGGAGAAATTTTATAGTAACCATAGTAATCCTTAAACCACACTAGTACCATCAAATAATTTCATGAAGCAAAATATAATCTCCATTATTCTTCTTATAAATAGTTATGTTCTTCGACTTTGTTAATATTTTTTTTTTCTTCCACCAACCAAGTTATACAATGGTCTTGTTGAATTTGACCTAACTTTTTTAGATTATTTTTGTCTCTATTGATCATTTTTTTGCATTTATTAATTATGTGTTTATTAGTTTTGTGTTAAATTTTTAAGATTTATTGGTTTATCTAAGCGAAAGATTTCAAAAAAGTAAAATATATATGAACATAATTTGAAAAAGGTTTGTAAATTAAAAAAATAATCTAAAAATATATGTCTAGTTTACTTTAATTTTGAATTTAGTGAACTTTTTAAAAATTGTAGTCATAATCTTGTAATTTCTCAAGTTTTCATGTCAAGACGAAACAATAATTTACCAAAATTTGGCGCACAACAAACAAACGCAAAAAAAATTAAAATAAAAACGTTAAATGATACAATAAACACGTGGGGTCGAATTTTCAAAATCCTATAAAAAGAGGAAACAAATCTAAAATATTCTGGTGCTATTATTATTTCCCCCTTTAAGATGAGACTTTTTAATTCTGTCATTATCCCAGCTGTAAAATTGTGTGTTCATCTACTTAATTTTAAATTTATTGTACAATTTCACTCCATTATCTCTAGCATAATTTCTCCAATTTGTTTTTTCTTAAAATCATGGTTTATAAGGGAAAAAGATAACTCCTCCTAGCAATTCATAATTCTTTGTATAGTGACATTTAAGGGAAAAAAATTAACTCCTCCCTACAGCTGAAAATCATTAGGAATTTTGGATGCCATAGTTACCTTTACACATATTAAGGTTGAGTTTAGATTAAAGTATGTTTTGTTAAAAAATAATTGAGATTATTTGTTATTTCATAATTTTTGTATGTTTTTTACCAATTTTTTTGCGTTCTCTTCGTCTGGATGAAAGAATAATGATAGTGGAAACTATTATTTTAAAAATTTTCATCTTTAGTGGGATTCAAATGACAGTATGTGCTCTAGGAAGGTTAATATAGATATTCTAACAATGTGTAAAAATGACATCATCACCAATGACATCGTCAACATTTCCCCTTTTGGGTCCAAAATTTAAGGTCCATTTATAAAAGGAGAGTCCGAGAATTAGACAATATTGTCACGTAAAGTAAGAAAAAACAGTGTAATTTTAGAAACTTAAGGAGAAATCTCTGTAATTATAAAAAACCTTAGGGGAGGTTCCTTAACTTTACCCTAGATAAAAACATGACGAGTTTTACTTTAGATACGAAAATTCTAATTGTTTACTGATGGACTCACTATAATATTATTATAGTGGACCTATTATTTTCACTCTCCCATTTCTATAAATCCCATGAATGAGACCACCCCTCATTGTAATTAACCCCTATAGAGCGAGAGAGAGAGAGATATGGTGACAAGCATCGAGTCTCAAGCTGAAGATGAGCTCCACCAACCCATCTTACTATCCAATCCGCTGCCACAGCCAGAACCACCGTCCGCCACCCCATACTCACCAAGCTCCGAACTAGAAGAAGTGCTATCAAACACCCAACTCCCGTTCTTCAAACGGATGTGGCTGGCTAGCTGGATTGAATTAAAGCTCCTATTCAACCTCGCCGGACCTGCGGTGATGGTCTACTTGATTAACAACGGCATGTCTTTGTCCACCCGGATTTTCACAGGCCACCTCGGGAATCTGCCGTTCGCGGCCGCCTCTCTCGGTAACCAGGGCGTCCAGTTGTTAGCGTACGGTTTCATGGTATGGTACTGAAATTTGTGTATAATCCCAGTGCCATATATTTTCTTTGCCGACCAAAACAAAAAAAAAAAAAACGATATAGGAGTGATGCAACACGGTGCACGAACTCAGTCGCGAAAAATATGTGCAATAGGTGAGTTGGGTTTTATTGGTGAGAGTCGTACACGTAACCTTTGGGAATAAATATCTTAGTTGGTGCCGGACAATACTAATTAAGTGCCAATAAGTAATCATTATCAAATAATTTATTACCATCATCCAAACTCTCGAAATAATTTTTTTTGTTTTTAAAGTATGCAAAGAGCATCACGTGGGTGTGGAGAGAGAGAGAGAGAGAGTTTGATTTTTCTTCTCTCTCACACACACACACGCAAAAATATACACGCACTGTAAATGTTCCACGCGTATACATACAAAAGAACATTCCTACATGGACGATGATATATATCAATATCTTTCGATGTCCGTATTTAATGGGATGCTTGTCACCATATACAGCTTGGAATGGGCAGTGCGGTGGAGACGCTTTGTGGTCAAGCGTATGGGGCCCACAAGTTCGAAATGCTTGGGGTGTACCTCCAGAGAGCAACGGTAGTCCTCAGTCTGGCCGGGATCCCATTAACGGTGATCTACATCCTATCCAAACAGATCCTTCTATTACTTGGGGAATCATCCGCTGTCTCATCAGAAGCTGCAGTTTTCGTCTACGGCCTCATCCCGCAGATCTTCGCCTACGCCGTTAATTTCCCCATACAGAAATTCCTCCAATCGCAGAGCATTGTGGCCCCCAGCGCGTACATCTCAGCATCCACGCTTCTATTGCACTTGGTATGTACTGTTCACAATTTATATATGTATGTATATTATTATATATATATATATATATATAAGTACATCTCTCTCTCTCTCTCTCTCTGTAGATTAATGCATGTTATTTGAGTAGAATAAATTGTATGGAACAGGTACTGAGTTGGGCGGCGGTGTACAAGCTGGGACTGGGGTTGATAGGGGCGTCATTGGTGTTGAGCCTGTCGTGGTGGATCATAGTGGGGGCCCAATTTATTTACATTTTGATGAGTGATAGGTGTAAGGCCACGTGGACTGGGTTCAAAATGGAGGCTTTTTCTGGGCTTTGGGAGTTTACAAAATTATCTGCTGCATCGGCGGTTATGCTGTGTTTGGAGACGTGGTACATGCAGATACTTGTGTTGCTTGCTGGATTGCTAAAAAATCCTGAGCTTGCCTTGGATTCTCTCTCCGTCTGGTATGGAAACAAAGAAAAGATAAAGGCATCTCCATGACTTCCTTTCACCTTTAAAAAGTAATGAAAACTTTCACTTTTTCAGAAAAAACAAATAGGCACCTCCCTAAGTTCTTTCAATTTGAAAAGTAATGATAATTTTCAATTTTTTCTTGATAAATTTTAAAATATGAACAATTTTGATCATCAAAAGTGGATTGAAACAATTTCACGGTGAGAGAAATTAGTATACTTTTTAAAGATGGCTTGTCATTTCTGGCGAAACTTTATCAATTAACTCCACTAGAGATGGTAGAATTTCTATGGAAATTCAAGTGTGAAAGCTTTTCCTTGCACGTAACTAGGAAGGAATCTGGAGACCATCTTCAAAAAATAAGTCACTTTCTGATGCTTTCAAAAAGAAAAATAATTATCTTTAGATGACTAAATTATTGCACTTTGAGATTATCATGTGATATTTTTACTTATAATTTAGTGACAAATTTTACGGATAAAATATCAATAAATATTTTTGTCAAGCTATTAAAAAATAATAAATAACACAAATATTCTAAGAATCTCAATAATTAGTCACGATGGTTATTCGATGCTAACGAATTACTTACGGAATATGTGCTCTTATATTCGATCAAATAATAGTGAGCCCCGTCATTGTCATGGAACTTCATTAATTTCTGACTCCTTTTTCTTTATATCCCACTTCATTAATTATGTTGCGTTTTACGTGATTTGTGAATAATGTTCTTTGATTTTGTGCAGCTTGGGGATAAACGGTCTACTGTTTATGGTTTCTGTTGGTTTCAATGCTGCTGCTAGGTCAGTTCTTGTTCTAGTTGTAGTTTTGTCTACAAAATACAATATGTTTTCCTCATTAATATTACACAATACCAATATTAACTGATGAATGAAATACGTTTACGAGTAATTCCGCAATATGTTAAAGTTTTTCTCTTGACTCATTCGATTCCTAACAGTGTGAGGGTTGGAAATGAGCTTGGAGCAGGGAATCCAAAGTCGGCAGCTTTCTCCGTGGTAATGGTGAATTTAGTATCCTTTACCATCGCCGTGATTGAAGCTATGGTGGTTCTATCCCTCCGGCATGTAATCAGCTACGCCTTCACTAGTGGCGATACAGTGGCTGAAGCCGTCTCCGATCTCTGCCCATATCTTGCAGTCACCCTCATCCTCAATGGGGTCCAACCAGTCTTGTCCGGTAATTCCTTCTTACTTAATTATTGGAAAAAAACATGCATAAACTCAAAAGTATTTTTTTTTATATACAAATTAAATGGTACGTTCCTCCTGTATTTGAACATGTTCAGTTATTTTTTGTGGGTAAAGAATTACCACCAAATTCAATACAATTTAAAGGATATATGAAAAATTGTGTCATTTCGAAAGATTGACTTAAAATATTGAATGGTCGTAATTATTTTGGAAGGTGTGGCTGTCGGGTGTGGATGGCAAGCATTTGTGGCGTACGTAAATGTAGGATGTTACTACTTTGTTGGACTCCCAATCGGCTGTATTCTCGGCTTTAAGTTTGACTTCGGTGCTAAGGTAAATCTTCCATTTAACTACCCTTTACAAATTTAAAGATACCCTAAAATTAGGGATTTAAACAAAAGAATTTGAGGTAAAAATATCTCCTTTTTTTTTTTTTTTATGAAATTCGTTTTTTATGGACCTTTTGGAATTTTTTTAATCATAAGATTATACATTTGACATTTTTTTCTCCAAGAGGACTAATAAATAAAAAACTTTAACGTGAATTTAATTAATAATATATATCTTGTGTTTTAGGGAATATGGTCTGGAATGATAGGGGGAACAATGATGCAAACTGCCATTTTAATCTGGACAACTTATCACACAGACTGGACCAAAGAGGTAACTTTCTTATTGGATTTTTTTATTTCATATCATTTGTGAAATATAATCATGCATTTGGCATAATGAGGTTGTTTTGTTAGTCTATATGTTTAGTAACTTCAGCCGTTTTTAAAAAAAAATCGTGTAATTTTTGTATGCCTTTTAAAGTATGTGACTTTTTTTAGGTTATGAGTTTCGACTGCACAGTGCAGTTCAACCAATCTTGACCGTCTTAAAAGGATAAATTACTAAAATAGTGCTTGTAGTTTAAATTTTATGTCAATTTGATCTCTACCATTTAAAATACCTCAATTTTACCTTTTAATTTACGTTCATGTGTCAATTAAAGACAATAACTGACGGCTGTTGCTTTTTCTACCAGAAAAAAATCTTTTTTTTTTTTTGAAAAACAAACAACAATATATTAAAATATAATGGGAAAACACAGAACAATGAGAAACCAAAGAGAAGAGGTTGGAGAAATACCAACAAAACAACAGCCTAGCATTACAAGTCTCACCTAGAAAAAGGAAAAAAGACACCAATACAAGTCTCGAGAACAACCCCCAACCCCCCAAACCTGAGGAAACAAGACTAAGAAGATTAAGAAACAAACAAGCTGCAATCTGTAATTTCTCTGGTATTATACATCAGTGCTGCTAAAGAGATTGAGGCCGAATTGTGAAGGCAAGTCACTCCTTTAAGCCATCTAAATCTAATATCCTCCTCCAAAGCACCCAACCTGATTTCTTCATATTCTTGAACCTTGCTTTGTTTCTGGAAATCCAGAGGGAATAGATAATAGTAAAGCGTAGAGCCCCCCACAACAGGATGGCGAGTCTACTAGAATTTTTAGAGAACTTCTACCCTGACCACCAATGCAATAGATCTATAATAGAAGAAGGGGTTGCCAAGGAATGTTCCATAAAG
>JABCMJ010024585.1:0-21340 GCA_014822125.1 Arbutus unedo | reverse complement strand
CCGGCGCCTTAACGACGCACTTTTGCAGGCCGGTCACACTTCGACGATCAAGTTAGCTTCTGAAGAGAGTAAAAAGCAACTTGAAAGTTCTCTAGTGAATAGTGTGCGTAGCTGAGGTTAGAGTACCCTTGGAGTATTTATAGAATAGGAACACAACTGCCTACTTGAGGCTACGGACGAGAATGTTACACCCTGGTCTGGAGATCACTGTGCTCTTGCCACGTGTCCCATGTCCATGCAGATCGGGCGGACACGTCTGCATGTCCAGTAACCACCTCCCACGTCCATCCATGCAACTATCCACAATGTGGGGAGTACATCTCCACGTGGCCGTGTCGAGCGTAGAGCTCTCGGCAACACAGCCAGGGATCAAGGTTTGAAGGGACATCCCCTTGAAGACGAACACTAATCATACGAGTGTTCGGTGAACCTGATTTCATTATGCCTTTGGCACTTGACCAAAGCTCATTTGGGCCATCCGAGCCCCTTAACCGAGCGTTCTGAGAAATCGTCCTTGGGCCCAGCACAGATGAGCCGAGAGTGAATCGTCCTTGGACCCAGCCTACTATGATAGCCCATTAATTCCTTTGCTCAGTGCCGATCGGAGAGAGGGATTGATCATTTGTTGGCCGGGGCCCGGTTGATTGACCTGACTCATTACCCAAAGGGTTTTGAAGGCTGTATAGGTGATTGGCCATGCGAACCGCCACCTCATAGGATGATGCCACGCGTTGCTAATTAGACGATCAAGGGCAAAGCGTGTCAAATTCCCATGTGCGATGCTTCGGAGTTCGTGCCTTGGTATAAATAAGGGTACTTTAGGAGAGAGACATTCCTACTTCACTCTCTCTCTCTGTAAGATTCCCAAAGTTCAACCTCTCCATTCTTTGTGATTCGATCTTTTCCCAGCGTTGCCCAGATTTCCAACAATTTCCATCATCATAATCTTCCAGGTATGATCATATGTCGATTGCTTAACATATCCCTCATTTCCAGCCTTCAACTGCACGTTTTATGCATTTTTTGAATAGTTTTTCTATTTTTGACGAAAACTATCGTCTGGGGCTGTCACCTCATCCCCAAATGTTGGCTGAGGGATACATTCCTTGGTCGAGTACCCGCTAATTCGACATCGAGTCCCCCATCTTAGCTTTTTTAACACTCGTACACTTTTGAATAGGTTGTCCAAGCCTGAAGTGGATTCAACTCAAGTGTTGTCATCCTGCACCGAGGAACCAGGGCCAAGTGGTTTTGCTAAGGTACCGGACGCTGAAGTATTGAGTATGAATAGAAATCAATATACCCGATTTTTCAGTGATCTCGAGAGCCTAGCTGATTTTCGTCAAACATACAGCATTCCTGACAACGTTCAAATAGATTTAATTAGACCGAAAAATAGCCCCGTTGTCGATGAGTGGCAGATCATCATGCCACTAATGGCCATCATTGAGGGGGGTGTTCGGTTCTCCCTCCATCCATTCCTTCGACAAGTGTTGAATACCCTGCAACTGACCACCTCCCAAGTCACGATCAACTTTTACCAAACGATCATGGGAATTATTGAGTTAAGGGAGATGTACGGCCTCGCCTTTGAAATCGAGGAGCTATTCGGCATTTAATACATTGGCCAAAACAAAGTATCCAAGAGAAAGTTTTTCTTCTGCCAGACTAGACATCGGAAGTTGTTGAAAGGTGCCTTGAATTTGAAGAAGAAAAGATCTTGGGTAGTAGCTGGTACTACCGGTAGTAGTGTTGGAACTACCGATAATAGAAAGTTCTGGTTTTGGGCAGTGGCCAGCAGTACTGGTAGTACTGTTGGAACTACCGGTACTATAAGTTTCTGACTTTTTGGACAGCCTCCAGTACTACCGGTAGTAAGGAGATGGGCGAAAATCCTAGTTATAAGATTTAGGAGATTTGTTTCCCTAATCTATTTTGGATGGTGCATATCCTTACCTATTCTTTAGGAGATTTATTTTCCTATTCTTTAGGGATTATTATCTTTTCCTATTAATGGGGTTTCCTATAAATATGAAATATATGATTCCCTAAAAGATATCCCAAGAAAGTTTGTTGAGATCTAAATTATTGGGCACCTCACATTAGGATTTTGGAACATACCCGGCCCTTGTAATCTCTCTTAATCATAGTGAAATCTATCTCTCTCCTCCCGTAAATATACTTGTTGATTATTTCTTCTTTATTTATCGTATTTGTCATAACTAATTGGTATCAGAGCTTTGGTGATCGATCCATCGATTACAGTTATGTCGGCCAAATATGAAGTTGAGAAGTTCGATGGGCAGAGCAGCAGCTTCGGTCTATGGAGAGTGAAAATGAAGGCCTTGTTGGTTCAACAAGGGTTGCAGAAGGCTTTACTTGGATCTGCCAAGAAGCTAGGATCAATGTCAGTAGAGGATTGAGAGGTTCTTGATGAGAAGGCACTCAGTTCAATTCAGTTAAGTCTAGCCAATGATGTGCTTCGCGAGGTTAAGGAGGAGACTACAACAATGGGATTATGGTTGAAATTAGAGAATATCTATATGAACAAATCACTAACAAACAGGCTATATCTGAAACAGCGCCTCTACACATTTCGTATGAAGGAAGGTACGCCAGTTAAAGACCATCTTGATGAGTTGAATAGAATCATTATGGATCTGAAAAATATTGATGTTAAAATTGACGATGAAGATCAGGCTCTAATTATTCTGTGTTTCCTGCCTCCATCTTATCAGCCCTTTGTTACTACTCTACTCTACAAAAATGATACAATTTCAATGGAGGATGTAAAATCTAGTTTATATTCAAAAGAATTGAGAAAAATGTATTTGGTGAGAGTGAGGAGTCCAGTAAGGGGTTGTTTGTGCGAGGAAAAACAATGGAGAAGAATAATGAGAATAGAGGGACATCTAGATCGAAGTCGAAAAATAAGAAGAAAATTTGTTGTTTTACCTGTAAAAAGAAAGGTCACTATAAGAGCAAATGTACGAAATCGAAAACGAATAAGAAGGAGGAAAAGGTTGTTGCTGGTGTTGCTGAGGATTCTGATGGGCTGAAAAATGTTTTATCAGTTTCAGCCGATGACGTTCCTTCGAATACAAAGTGGATTTTGGATTCTGGTTGCTCCTATCACATGTGTCCGATTAAAGATTGGTTTAGCACCTATGAATCAATACATGGTGGTTCAATTTTGATGGACAATAACATAACCTGCAAAACTGTTGGGTTTGGAACTATTCGGATTAAGATGCATGATGGTATTCTGAGGACACTATCAGATGTTTGGCATGTTTCGGATTTGAAAAAGGACCTTATCTCTTTGGGTACCCTTGATTCAAATGGTTGTCGATATACAACTAAAGCTGGAGTTTTGAAGGTCTCGAAAGGTGCGGTGGTTCTTATGAAAAGTCAGAAGGTGGGTAACCTCTATGTTCTACAGGGCAGTACAGTTTCAAGTGTTGCAGCAACAGTCTCATCATCAAATGTATTAGATTCAGATTTGACTCAGTTATGGCATATGCGCCTTAGGCATATGAGTGAGAGAGGGATGACAGAATTGAGCAAACGGGGGTTGCTCTGCGGACAGAAGACAGAAAAGCTGAATTTCTGTGAGCATTATGTAGAGACCCGAAAAATTTGTTTGGTTTTTTTAAATATTAATGTTCGGGATACTATTTGGTATTGTATTTATTCAAAATTATGTGAGTTAAGACCATTAGGTAATGCAAGGATAGTCATGGGACTTGAAATTAACATGTTTGCAATGTAGAGGGGGTAAGTGTAATATATGGAGTGAGATTATGTTTATATCAGATATACTTTTCCAAATCAAAAACCCACCCAATGTATACCTGTCTCTACCATATGCCCTCTCTCTCAAACCCTCCACTAAGATTTTTTGCTCCAAGCTTCGATTCCTTCAAAAACCCTTCGTAACCCGTTGATCTTTGAAACTATTTGGCATGTATTTGCTTGGAGGAGTTTTGTTTCAAGAGTTTTCAATATTTGGATTTAGGGCTTGCTATTGGAGTTTTGATCTTGCCTTTTGAAGCTTGAGGTAGGGATTTCTCATCTTTTTTGTGTGTTTATGACTTGTTGTGAACCACATTTCATGCCTTGATCATCCTTTGAAAAGTTGGATTTCAAATTTCAAATCTACAGATTTTCTTCGTACTGCTGTTCGTCCTCGACCATTCGGATGGCCTATCTATGTCTGTCCGGACAAGCTTGTTTGCTGCATCTCTTATATTTTAAAATTTCACATCTTATCCGGATGACCTACCTATGCCCGTCTAGACAAACCTGTTTGCTACATCTCTTGTATCCTGAAATTTTACATCTTATCCGGATGGCCTATTCTTGACCCATTCGGATGACCTGGGATGTTTGATGAGATTTCTTCTATACTTTAATTCTTGGACTTTCATCCTGATTATAGGATAAAATGAACTTGTTGCAACAATAAAATGGATGGATATTTAATCTAAATACTTAACGAACGTTGACACATGACCAATACGCGAACATTACTAACGTCTTTCGGGAATGTGTTAGGGGGTAATACAATATTACAAAATCCTAGTGATAAGATTTAGGAGATTTGTTTCCCTAATCTATTTTGGATGGTGTACATCTTTACCTATTCTTTAGGAGATTTATTTTACTATTATTTAGGGATTGTTATTCTTTCTTATTATTGGGGTTTCCTATAAATATGAAAGATATGGTTTCCTAAAAGATATCCCAAGAAAATTTGTTAAGATCTAAATTATTAGGCACCTCACATTAGGGTTTCGAAACATAGCTGGCCCTTATAATCTCTCTTAATCATAGTGAAATCTATCTCTCTCCTCCCGTAGATATACATTTAAGCTATTGCTTATTCAGAACCACGTAAATCTTTATGTCTTTCTGCTTTCTTGTTGATTATTTCTTCTTGTTTATCGTATTTGTCATAACAGAAGTTGATCCGGGGTCTTCCGAACCCCCTGATAAGTACGCAAATAACTTTATAACCATGAGGGGAGAGTTTGAATTTGCCCTCGGCAAATTTTAACTTCGCCCAATCCCTAAGGTCATTGGATATGCGGGTAAGGACGACCTTTGTACTTTCATTTTCATAACTCATGATGCTCAGTTCCGTACTTTTATTTTCACAACTCTTGATGCTCGGCATTTAGCTAATGACCCATTCTTTTGTAAGGAAACGGGTCATGGACCGACTGAAGAAAAGAGCACTGAAAGCTAGGATAGATCAGGCACTTGCCATACTGTGGAGGTATAGGAAGTGCACCGTGCTCCTTGGATATGTCAACTCCTATAAATTGATGCTCAAATCTTGAGGTGAGTCCAGTAGTAGCAGCGCCAGCACTGACGGGCAAAGGGACTCCAACAAGCCCGGGCTTCTCCTTCACGACCGAGCCTCAAAGTTAGTCAACCCTACAGCTCAGTTGCACTTGAGTCCACCTCTCGGCATCATAAGAGAGCTGAGAGACGAACCTACACCATAGACCGTGATCCCTATATCTTCAGGTACCAATACCTCAAATTTTTTTTCCGGTTACAGTATATCGGTGAGCATCAATGATCCAGAACTAAAGACAATATTTGCAGAGATTGACTTGATGTCAAGGAAGGCGAAGGACGACGTGACCTTGAGGTTGACAGTCGGCATAATGTCAGAGCAACAAAGTGCGAACCAGACCGACTCCCAACAGAAGAGAAGGGCATGCAGGAGGGAGACCCATCCGCTAAGAAATCCCGGGGCAAAAAAGGTGAGGTACAGCCGACTGTTATGGGTGCCAAGCAGAGCATCCCTCCTCCTCCTCTTCCTTCCCCAATGAAGACGACTCTAGTGACTACCAGGACTGGCCCGTCGAGCCTGGGTGCATCACTCGCAAAGAAATTTAATCCCAGTTCCTCCTCGCCAATCGATCCTTGAACATCGAGGATTCGGTGGATACCATTCAGCACGCTGCATTTGCTCTTGTCGAAGGCACATTACTGGCTAAAGATGTCGAGAATCTTCCAAAGGATGTGGAGGGTGCCTTTCAAGGTTATCCTTTTGCATTATTTATTGCTCATTTTTTCGTTCTCTATGACACTGTCTTGTCAGCACCTAGTGTTGATGAAAGTCGGGCTTCTTAGCAGCGCAAACCAGGCTCGAAGTCTAAGAGTCCTCCATGAGAAGGAGATGGGGGAGAAGAACAGGATGCGAGCCGACGCTGAAGCTGAGGAGAACACCAAGGCCTTGTCCCTTGCCCTTGAGGCTAAGGAGGCAGAGATGGCGAAGAAGGTGAATGAGGCAGATTCCAAAGACTACGACGAGGGCTATGCTGAGAAAGCAACTTGAAAGTTCTCCAGTGAATAGTGTGCATACCCGAGATTAGAGTACCCTTGGAGTATTTATAGAGTAAGAACCCAACAACCTACCTGAGGCTACAGCCGAGAATGTAGCGCTGTGGTCCGAGGATCACAGAGATCTTGCCACATGT
Source organism: Arbutus unedo (assembly GCA_014822125.1). Classification (NCBI taxonomy): domain Eukaryota; kingdom Viridiplantae; phylum Streptophyta; class Magnoliopsida; order Ericales; family Ericaceae; genus Arbutus; species Arbutus unedo. Next base: position 14,843 of record JABCMJ010024585.1, on the reverse strand, counting down.
CTCACATCTGTGCGGATCAGGTGGGCACATCTGCATGTCCAGTAACCACCTCCCCACATCCATCCATGCAACTGTTCGCAACATGGGGAGTATTTATCCACGTGGCCGTGTCGAGCGTAGAGCTCTCGGCAACATGATCGGGGCTCAAGGTTTGAAGGGACATTCCCTTGAAGACAAACACTAATCATACGAGTGTTTAGAGAAATCGTCCTTGGGCCTAGACTGATTCGGACCCACCACAGATGGGCCAAGAGTGATCGTAGGCTGAAGGCCCCACTAATGAGCAAAAACGGCCTACTACAGCCTTATATACCAGTTGGCTTGCTGTTGCAGGTGGCAAGCCTAATGAAGTTTCAGAACATGCCCATAGCCTGAGCTTAGCCCGTAGTAGAAGCAGCAGACATCGTCAATCCATCCCTCTGAGCACAGAAATGGACAAAAGTGAACCAACCACGACCATTGAAAGCATTGATCATATCCAAAGATCCAGAGGTAAAAAAAAGTTTAGAAAAAGCCTAACTCGACCCAGATGAGTGGCACAGAAGAAAGTTGGCATGGCAGAAATGCTAGGAAGTATAGGGAGAGGATATATTAAAGAAATCTTATGCCACCAAGAAGCTAGCATCATTAACCGTATCCAGTGGTAATGAAGTTAACATCAAACAATATGAGTTCTTACGTTGCATATTTTGAGGATTGTATTTCTATTTTTTAACTTTTCCACGTCCTACAGGCATTGTTGCTGTACATCTAATGTTTAAAAGGCTTGAAGACAAGATCGCAGCCAGATGTCTGAATGAAATATATCCAAAGTTCTTAGAAATGTCATTGCTGCCCTGTTGCAGTAAGCTGTCAGTAAGGAATCCTAGCCATGGATTTCAGCTCCGACTTTAGAGTAATCCAATCCTAGTAATTGATTTCAAAGATCAAAGAGCAATCATAAGTCGATGTTTCAAAGCTTGTCATTGGAGGAAAGGAGGTTTGTTTAGAATCTCCAGCTCAGCATTCCAGCTAAGCATTCGGCTATGCAACTTGCATCGTCTTGCAACGTCGTTCAAGTGGTTAGTTAGACAACCGTGTTAGTGACAGCTGTGTGTGGTTGTATATTCTTTTTGTCTAATATTTGTGAACTGATATAAAAAGAGGTCATCTTCCTCATTGTATCTGAATGAATAACATTTGAATGCAGAACGCTTTATTTAGAAATCTCTTGAGCGTTGTTTTGTAAATTTCTTCATGGGATCAGAGCATTTTCAAGACTCATGTCTGATTACAGATCCTGAATTCTGATCTAAACTATTCTTCTCAATACTAAATCTACCTCTCTCTGTCTCAAGGTTTTACAGTATTCAGCAATGGCAACTCAATCAATAAATTCATAAACCGCTCAAAATCAAGTATTTGTAACTCTACCTTCTTCTCTAGTGTTCTTGGGTTCAAATTTTCATAGTTTAGTTATGGTCAAGCTTGATTCCAATAACTATGTTCTCTGGAAAACACAAGTTCAAAGTGCTACAAGGCCAAATGGTTATCTACCCATATATTGAAGGAATAATTTCATGTCATGTATCAGAAATCTTGCATCATAAAAGATTAGTGCCAAATCCCAATTTTCAAAATGCTAAAAGGCCAATTTGTTATCTTGCACATATTGAAGGAACAATTTCATGTCATGTATCAGAAATCTTGCAAGATGAAAAATTAGTGCCAAATCCCAATTTTCTGTCATGGTCTGTGATTGATGGACATCTGCTCTCTTGTTTGACTGCAAGTATTTGTCTTTCCACTCTTCAACATGTATTAGGCTTTAATCACGCATATAAAGTGTGGAATGCTTTGGAAAATCCTTTTGGTTTGTTGTCTTGATCACACATTCATGCTATTAAGAGAAGGCTGTTCGACGCCTCTAAAACCTCAACCGTGGAGAATTACATTGATTTCATCAAGGATTGTGCTCAAAAACTTACGGCAACTGGAAGTCTAGTCTCAGATTATGATCTGATTTTTCATGCTCTTCGTGGCTTGCTAGAAGAATTCAGGTCCCTAAAGATAGCCTTGAATGCTATAACTGAACCTATTAAGTTTGATGATCTAATATCCTTGTTTCAATCAGAGGACATGGACATAGTTTCTGGTAACTCTGTAAAAAATGACTCCACTTCTGAGTTTGTTGCCTCAACATAGCAGCCAAACAATATTGATTCTTCCTGCATACCTCAAAATTATAGTATAATGACTTCTGTTTCACAGTCACAAGTTCAAGCTAGTAATCCAAAACTTCAGATTCAAGTTTCTCCATATACAGCCTAGTTTCTCTGTCCCACGACATGAGTTTTAGTATAGTTTTTCTGGTTCCGTGGGCAGAAGTTCAAATAAAGACAGAAACAATATTTTAGAGTAATCCAATCCTAGTCATTGATTTCAAATATCAAAGAACAATCCTAAGTCATTGTTTCAGACCTTGTTATTGGAGGAAAGGAGGTTTGTCCAGGATTTCCAGCTAAGCATTCGATTATGGAACTTGCATCACCTTGCAGTGTCCTTCTAGTAGTTAGTTAGACAACTGTGTTAGTGACGGTTGTTTGTGATTGTTTCGATGCATCTAATGTTCATGAGCTGATACAAAAAGAGGTAATCTTCGTCATCGCATCCAGATGAATAACACTAAAATGCAGAACACTTTATTTGTAGAAATCTCTTGAGTTTGTTTTGTGAATTTCATTGTAAACATCAGCCTAGAACCAGTTGACTGTGGAATCATTAAAGGAAATACAATCTCCACAAATCTTCAGTCGATGAACCAAGCTCATTCCAAACAACAGCCGAGGATACCCCTTTTGCTGAAATTTTCTACAGTAGGAATCATGAAGCTGCAATGCACCACAGTACAGCTCTGGAATTATCTCCGTCAGAAAACACAACGATTATGACGAACTTCAAAGACAGCACAACGAATCATGGGCAACCCAAATGTCCATCAGAACAAAAAGAAGCAAATACAATTTGGCCCCATCCGATCCAGCCTTTTCTTGGATTTGGACTCTAAAGAATAAATTTAAAATATCCACGAATCCTGAAGTTATATTCTTAGAATAGATCAACCCTCAATAGACCCAACCAATGTCATGACAATAAACAAGGCAAAACCGAGTTGTTTGTCACTATCATCAACCCCGCAGAGTGATGCAAGTGCAGAACCATATAGTCTAGATCTATTATTAAATAAGGCAAACACAAAAAGAGAGAGACACAAAAAAAATTAATAAGCTCCGGAGAGGCTTCTTAAATACTACTGAAGACCACGATTCCCAGGACAGTGCAAAGCAACAGTAAGTTTTGACTATCTGTCCTGCAACATAGAAAAAAAAAAAAATATACCAACTCTTCTTTAAACTATATCCATGCACATACGACGTTTAATTGTGTTTGTATGAAGTGGAATCCCTCCTGGGACTGCACAGACTTCCTCTGTTTGAGGAAGACAAAGGGAAGATACAAAGAAGAAACAGCTACGGCAAGAACTTGAAGAAGGTACTCAACCTACAACAAGGAGCTTAAATTAGCACTCGGCATAATAGTTCAATAAGAAGACCAAGAAGATGAGAAATCACCCAGTAGAATGAATGGTTGAATTCCATGACGTTCTAAGCTAAAACTGAGCCACATGTCTCATGGAAGTTTTGAAATAATAAAATGGGTGTCATGTCCAGATACAAACCAAATCAATGACCAGCTACAACCAAATCTACTTGGCCTGGAGGACAATTTTGGTTTCCTTGAGCCCTTTTCATCATGCTTCGCATTGATAGAAGGATAATGGAGTGAAATGAGGTGAGGAAAAACAGAATACCAGTTTAAATTGGTTGCGTACATGGAAGAAAAATACTTCACGAGCATGCTAACTAGCGATGACTTCACAAATCTAAGAAATATAAGATGAAAGATGAAGTTATGCTACGCAGAAACTGTACGAAGGTTGACGCATAACACGTTGGACTTGGCTGAGAAAAAATGGAAAATCGTCGATCTCTCTGGCTCCCCCCTTGCCACTGAAGCCAAAACGCATTGGACTTGACTGTGCGGAAGTTGATTTTTGAACTGACGTTACTCAGTTAAAAACTCCTTTGATATGGATTTGTTATAGACAAATTAAGTTTGAATATTTTTTTTTTAGTTTGTTAAGCTTTTATTTAAATAAGTTAGTATTCATCTCGTTTGATTCACGATATATCGGCACCGTTAAGATCTGTTCATATTTAAACAATCCAAATTTAGAACATTTTACAACCGGTTAGTTGATAAAAGGGTAAATTACATCGACCTCCCTTGAGTTTTCTACCAAATACCGTGTCCCCCTTGAAATTTCTAGAATTATTATAACTTTCCTTATTTTTTAAACTATTATACCTCCCTATTGTTAAAATCAGTCAAATATCGTGAGTTAAGCTATTAAAATTTTAAATTTGAGATTTTTTTTGACAAAATAAATTTTAACATAATTCATATCACGTTTGAAATAATCTATTTTAAATTTTTAGATTTTTTTAAGTCAAAATTCAAATAAATTTTAAAATTCTATCAGAATTTAGATTTTAAAATAATCTCAAAAATTCAACATAAGTTATTTCCAATGTCATAAAAATTATGTTACGGTTTATTTTATGAAAAAAATCTCAAACTTGAAATTTTAATGGCCTAATTAATTATATTAGACTGATTTTAATGGTAGGAAAAATAACTGCATAATAATATGAAAAATAAGAAAGATTATTGCAATTTTGAAAACTTGGGGGCATTGTATTTTTCACAATCCTCGGGGAGGTCAGTGTAAATCACCCTTGATCAAATAAACAAAATAAATTAGAATTTAAAAATAAATAAATGGTTCTACAAAAGGTAATTTCTATTTGAAAATTGTTGTGGTGTGTACAATTAACATAGCAAAATACAAATGTTGGAATTATTAACGTGAATTTTGGTTTGATTATAAATTTATTAACACGAATTTATCTCAGAGCAATGTTAGATATACGATATGAGTTATAATTCTTTAAATTATCATATTGTGGGAGTAGGTGTGTTGTAGGGTAAGGAGCACCAAAGGAAAAGTTTTTGTTCTCAGAAAATTTTCCTATAAAATCTACTAGAATTTAAAATAAATGAACTAGATTTACTTGTGGTTTTAGGCTTTCAAATTTCAGTGAATCTTAAGTCTTGATTTTGAATTCGGAAAAAATTTATGGGGTCGTAGCACTCCTCAAAAAAAGTTTTACCCATGTGAAAAGAGTCTTCTAGTTTTCATATCTCAATGTCAATGTTGGACCATCATAGTGGTTTTGTCGTTGGTGTTCTTCCAATCTCTACGTATTTCATTGCTCCAACAAAAATTTCCTCTGCCCATGTTGTACTCCAACTTGCAAGTTTCAATTGCCTATTCAGGATTGAACTCTAGAATTTGACGATGAACTTAAAAAGACACTTACAGACACTTTACTCTCCGTCATTTCAAACAATGCTTGCATATTCTGTCTTATTGCGAATGCTGGCACAAAGTTAACTGATACTTATTCCTCATGTACCGTCGTTGCTTATTCTCCAAAAATGAAGTTTGCGACCCATGGGCCTTCTACCTCCACGCGGCATTGCTCTATCAGGCTTTGGCCCATTGCGGAAATTCCCACTACTGCCTCTTGTAAGAGTATGGGTCATGTCTCAGTCTCAATGTGGCTAATCATCCTCTCAGACCAACTACTGATTGTCGCCTTTATAAATTATTGCCTCATCAACTAGCTAATTAAACGTGAGCCTCTCCTCGAACAGAAGAGAATTAGAGAAGAATAAGAGTTTTTGTGTAAATTCTATCCCTTCAAAAAGGTAGAGCCACGTATATTTATGCTACTGATGGATGAACAAGAGAGGAAATAAGAACTACGGAAACAATAAAATCAAGAAACAAATCAAGGCCAAAAGGACCCGTGATTCTACTATTCTTGGGATTCCTAATTTATTCTAATTAGAATATTCCTAATTGATTCCAACGCTCCCCCTCAAGCTGGTGCGAAGATATTAATCAAGCCCAGCTTGTCGATCGATGACTTGAGTAAGGATGGTCCAATCGATTTAGTGAAAATATTTGTAGTCTGTTCTGATAATGGAACAAATGTAAGAATTATGTTGCCAGCTCGAACTTTCTTTCGAATAAAGTGAATGTTCACTTCTATATGTTTAGAACACTCATGAAGAACCGAATCTGAAGCAAGCATATTGGCATACTTATTGTCACAAAATAGTTGAGATGGTTCTTGCACAAAACCCAACTCAGCAAGAATCAATCGAAGCCAAAGGATCTCACAAGTACCTTGGGCCATAGCCCGGTATTCGGCCTGCTTTTTACTTTTCCATAATATAAGATGATTACCATAGAAAGTACAAATGCCAGAAGTAGAACGTCGATCAGTCTTAGATCCAGCATAATCAACATTAGTGAAGCATAGAAGGCCAGACCGGCAATCAGCGGCAAAGAACAAGCCAAGACTAGGACAAGTTGTGCGAGGAGAATGCATAAATTGACTGACAACATTATCTGCAAATGTTAGATCCAGTCTGGTATTGGTCAAGTAAATCAGCCTACCAACCAAATGTTTATATTCACCTGGATTGGGAAGTAGCTCACCAGAGTCGGTCGATAACTTAACATTTGGATCCATAAGAGTAAAGGCCGGTTTACATCCCATCATGCCAGTGTCTTGAAGGAGGTCTGAGACATACTTCCTTTGAGATAGAGAAATCCCACGACGAGAATGAGCAACCTCAATACCAAGAAAATATTTGAGCAGACCCAAATCCTTGATGTCAAAAGTTTGGCCAAGATCCTGTTTCACCTAGACAATACCGAATGTATAGTCTCCTATAATAATAATATCATCAACGTATACTAACAATATGATACATCGACCATCAGGTTGTCGACGAACAAAACAAGTGTGATCCGAGTGATATTGAACAAAGTTAAAAGATAAGATAACAGAACTGAAACGACCAAACCACGCCCTAGGTGATTGCGTCAACCCATAAGGAGACTTATGAAGTACACAAACCTTCCCATCATACTCCCCTGTAGCCTGAAAGCCTGAAGGGGGATCCATATATATGGTCTTAAGTAAATCGTCATGGAGAAATGCATTCTTGACATCCAATTGATGAAGGGGCCAAGAGTGGGATGCAACTAAGGACACCAAAAGGCGTACAGTGGTTAATTTAGCAACAGGAGCAAACGTAGCCCCAAAGTCTTTACCCATAACCTGGGTAAAGCCTTTGGCTACAAGGTGGGCCTTATACCGATCCACAACCCTGTCAGCAAGATATTTCACACTATAGACCCATTTACACCCCACAACCTTCTCACCTCGTGGTAATGGCACAAGTTCCCATGTGCGATTATGTTCTAAAGCAGCCATCTCTGTGTGCATGGCAGTAACCCACTTGGGATTTTGGATTGCATTTGATACTGACCGGGGAATAGGCACCGACTCAAGTTTACCAAGGAAAGCTCGATAAGAATATGAGAGACTATCATAAGAAACATACTGAGAGATAGGATAATTAGAACTGCTAAGCCAACCACAACGAGAAGGAGGGTGATGCGCACGACGAGGATAACGAGGAGGAGATGAAACTAAAGGAGGGGAAATAGTACCTGATCCTAAAACCAAGGAGGGCTTTGGCAAGGAAGATTGAGAGCGAGGGTGCTGAGAAGGTGTTTGCAACTGAGGAGCCTCAAGGATCGGTGATGGAGAAGACACCACCACGAAGTCCAATATAGGCACTGGGCAAACACTTGGCGAGGACGCCTCCATAGAGGAGGACAGAACAGGTTCCTGCAAAATAGGGTTAAACGAATAAAAAGGAAGATCCTCACAAAAAGTGACATCAACAGAATGATGTAGGTGACGTGATACAGGATCATAACACCGATACCCCTTAGAAAGAGCAGAATCCCCAAAAACATACACTTAATAGATTTATTGTCCAACTTAGTACGAGTGGGGCTATGGTCTTGGACAAAACAAGTACAACCAAAGACTCTAGGCAAAAGGGAAAAAAGAGGATGATTAGGGTAGAGAATCTGTAAATGAGCTGTACCATGCAAAATCCGACTTGGAATTCGGTTGATAAGATACACCGCAGTAAGAACATCCATATGCCAATATGATTTGGGCACATTCATTCCACACAATAGACAACGGACGACGCATATGATATGACGGTTCTTACGTTCTGCGACACCATTTTGTTCGAGAGTGGATAGACATGTGAGTTGTTGCAAGATACCTTGCTAATTAAGTTGATTTCGAAAGGCATTCGAAATGTATTCACCCCCATTATCGGAACGGCTATTGCGAACAACAGTTCGAAATTGAGTTTTAACCATTTGTAAAAATTGAGTAAAAATGAGCAACACATCCGATTTTCTTTTTAGCAAGTACACCCACGTACATCAAGAGTGATCGTCAATAAATGTCACATAATAACGATGACCAGAAAAGGCAATGACGGGGGAAGGCCCCTAAACATCAGAATGAATAAGATAAAAAATACTTGGAGCACGGTGCATACGAGGAATATAGTGACTACGGGTGTGCTTGGACAATTCATAGACCACACAGTGAAACTTGTGATCCTTGCAAGCTGCCTTTAACAAATAAAATAATAAACACAAATACTGAAAGTTGGCATGTCCTAAACAAGCATGCCACAAATTTAATGTCTTAAGAGAAAACACATAATTAATGGACTCGGGCAAAACAGATGCTTGAAGACTTGATGATGATGATGGCGACGAAGGCTCCCCAAAGTAGTATAACCCATCGCGCTCATATACCTTGCCAAAAATCCTCTTCAAAGTTAAGTCTTGCAATAAACACTGGGTGGGTAAGAAAATGACAACACAATGAAGGTTTTGCACAAGACGACTCACATATAAGAGGTTAAATGCAAAATTAGGTATATGAAGAACAGATGTAAGAGTGATATCAAAAGATAAGGCAACATCACCCTTCTGGTGGATATGAGAGATAGATCCATCAGCTAGGCAAACTGTTTGATTATAAATAACGACATATGACGAAAAAAATGCCAGCTCACCAGTCATATGATCATTCGCTCCAGAATCCAAAACCTAAGTAGGTTTGTCAGATCGAACATGAGAAGCAGTGTTAGTACCTATAGCAAGGGTCGCAGTGGGAGACTGAGATACTCCCTTAACCTTGGTAGTAAGAGCACCAAGTTGTTGTTGAAGTTGACCAATCTGAGATTGAAGAAAGGTGAGTTTAGCATGTGCGGAGGATCCTGAACCACCAACATGTTCGGCAATCACAGCCGTGCGAGAAGAACTTGGACTCGAAGATCGGTTCCTTACAAATTTCAGCTTTAGCTCGGGTGAAGTTTGAAGCATCAAGCCTTAATATGACCAATTTCACCACAATGGTGGCAAACAATGGTCCCATTTGGTGGGTGAGGTTTTGAACTAGCAGCAAGTGTCGTCTGATCAGCAATAGGAGTCACAAAAGCTAATGAACACATGGCTAGCCGATGCCGTCTCTCTTCACCATCAATAGTAGCAAATGCCTCATATAGAGAGGATATGGGTGTTGTGTTCAAAATTTGAATGCGGACAGATTCAAATTCAAGCTTCAAACCTAGCAAGAACTAGTATGTCTGCAGACAATTTTGCCTTTTTACCACAATTGAAGCTGTCTCAGCAGGAAATTCACTCAAAGGCTCATATTGGGCCAACTCCGCCCAACGAGACTGCAAATACCCAAAGAATTCAACCACAGAAAGTCCCAAGGTCTCTTGGGATGCATGTGAGACATCTCGATATAACTCAAAAATACGCATATCATTATAGGCATGTGCATACATTTGTTACAAAGCGGCCCATAAACCCAAAACAGTGTCATAGTATATGAACATGTTGTAAATACTTTCCTCCATGAGTTGAAGAGCCAACCCAAAATAGCACAATTATCAATTTCCTATTGTGCCAACTTGGGATCATCCTTTGCGGGTTCCTTCTCAGTTCCTAGAAGCCAATCGAACTTGCCTTTTTCTCCAACATAGAGTCGAAAAGATTGACTCCATGCAGCAAAATTTTTTCCATTCAACAATACACTAGTAACACGTTGAGCAAGTGCATGTTGAGAAAGAGAAAAATCTGATTTGGGGATAGACTTCGAACTTGATTCAGTCATATTGTGTAATAAAGCACCACCATCGAGGAATCGATATCAACGCAAACAGCCCAAAAAAACCCGGCAAACTCGATAATATTGCTACCGAAACAACTGTGGTAGTCCCAAACAATAATGTTGCTACCGAAAAACACCGGTAGTCCTAAATAAAAAAAAGATAGAGATTGCTTACCACATCAGCAACACAAGAGACACTCTAAAAGAAAAAAAAGTTTGGCAGTACCGAGTGGGGCTTGGTAGTTTAGTGGTTTTATGGGAGGATGACAATTTAAGATTAGAGTTTGTAGCTCTAATACCAAGAAGAGAATTAGAGAAGAAAAAGAGTTTTTGTGTAAATCCTATCCCTTCAAAGAGGTAGAGCCACATTTATTTATGCTACTGATGGATAAACAAGAAAGAAAATAAGAACTATGGAAACAATAAAATTAGGAAACAAATCAAGGCCGAAACAAGAAGGCCAAAAGGACCTGTGATTCTACCAATTTCGGGATTCCTAATTTATTCGAATTAGGATATTCCTAATTGATTCCAACAGATTCCTCATTTCGCTTCTTAGTCTACGGGGTATTAGCAGATGTTTTTAGCTGTTACCATTTTAGTCTTATGATTAAAAGTCATGGGAAGCACCTTCTCGTCTCACTCTACATTTACTGCAAACTCGAATGAATTTTCAGAGCATTGAGAGATGAGGAGGGGGGGTTAGAAACTTAGTATTTCATCAACTTCGTTAAAGGTGCTTCTTTAATCTTTTGCAAGGTAAGTCTTTTGGTTTTGAGCTTTTACATTGCTACTTAAAGTTTTCTCGAGTCAGTTCTAAATGGATGTTAGAAGTTGATATTTTTGAATTTTTTGAAAATAATGGAGTTTGGAGCATCATAAATGGTGAGAATATAGTTATGATTCGTCAGTGACTCAGGACCGGTCAATTGCCCAGTCTGATTCACCGCCCCTATTTGTACTGGTCGACCGACAAAATGAATAATGTTGATCTTGGCTTATTCTCTTGGGTTGATCTTAGGAACTTAGATTTTTGGTTATAACAACATTATCGGGCTTTAGGTAGAGGGATATGTTCATGCAATTAATCCCAAGCCTTTCACGGATCGAGAAGACCAACTACTTGGGTCAGGACATGAACCAACTTGCAAGCCTTGCATATGCAGATAATGAAGAACCATATGACTAAAGTACTTTGGATGCCTATGCCTATAAGAAATCGCAGAGCCACCATTAACAATAATGGAACTATGTGCAAAGTTTTCTCCTATTATATGAGTTACTATTCCCTCATCAATCGTACTATTCCAAACATCCGACCGCACTTTACTATTAAAATAGAAAATGACTACCAAAATTAGAACGTACATCCAAAATAGGCCTAAGAATAAATGATCTCAAACCAACACTTGACATGCCCCCGTCTTCTAGGTCCATCACACATTCACTTGTAATTTTTCTCAAATTTGAGTGAAAATTTATCTTTGTTACAAAACACTTAATAGATAAAATCTAAATCTAAACATAAAATTAACTGAAAAATTTGTTAATGATATAGTTGTAAATATGATAGAAAAAATATAGTTTGTACAAATTTAAATAAAACTATTAATTTTTTAAAAGTAAATACAAACTAAACAAAATTTCATTTGATATAAGTGTGTATTGAATAAAATTTATAGTTTTTACTTATATTTTAGTGTTGAGTTAAAAAAGGCAAAAAAGTAATAGGCAGATATGTTCGATATTTATTTATTTTTTTCTAAAAAATTTCTTGTACTTTATAAGATTTAATAGAAAAATTAATTTTCTGTTGAATTTTAACACAATTGAATTATTAATTTTAACTTATTTCATAATTTTGTTATACCAGATGATCGCATAAAAAATATTCTTTCTTCTTACTTCACAATTTTTTGAGCAACAATTGCCCCCTTCATCAATTTAAGTGAATGGAGCTTATCAGCGTCACTCTTTGGCATGGACTCATCATCTGTATTGGCCATTTCAACTTTAGCTCCAGTCAGCCTCTGTTCTTATAGGATTACGAGCTGTAGCAGTTGGACGGAGGCGAAGGATGGCTTCGGAGGAAGCGGAGAGAGATGACATGGATTATTTATTCGAAGGGATGGTCCTTTTTGACCCTTCCCAGATGGCAGGTGATGATGTTGATGGTGGCGATGACGACGATGGCGATGAATCTGATGCTGATGCTGATGCTGATCAGCTGCAGGAACAACAGCAACCCGTCTCCCGCTCGCCTCATGCTTCCCTTAATGCTTCTTCGGCAGGAGCACACTCGTCCGCATCTCATCCCCTTGACGAAAACCTATTCAGTGATCTCACCCTCATCACTCCTGACTCCCAAAACCAATTGATCCTTCAACTCCCAGCACAAACTAATACTTATGATGATACTACTACTGCTACTACTACTAAGACGACGAGGAGTAACAGGGAGGTTCCTCCCTCATCACTACCTCGGCCGATTTCCACCAGAAAGAAGAAGAGAGCTGGTCTGAGGGTCGGTTACGGCCGAGACGCCCTTATCCCCGATGATCAACATATCGATAGTCGATCCCTGGAATTTGGTTCACCTACTCCTCTTCCTTCATCATCATTGACTGACGAATCCGAATCGGGCGGATCTGTCCCCCAGCGTCGACAAGTGCACCGACAAGAAGACTTAAAAGAAGAAGAAGCCTCCATTTCTTCTACTGCGACGACCAAAATAGAGAGCGATTTTTCAGAAACCACTTGTAGCGAAGAAGTGATCCCATCCCATTCTAGCGCAGCTAATGGTAATTCGAGAGACGAGGATGATAGCGTGGTTCGATCCCAGGATCAAGTAAACACCAGCGCTCCAAAAGCAATTGAGTTGAGGTATGAGCAAATTAGGGCACAGATCTCTCAGAAGCTCGGGCATGTCAGGGAGCTAGTCGCTTCTGTCTCTGCTGCACGAAAGGATTCCACGAGGAGGAGAAGAAAAGCTGCCGAGACTGTAAATATTGCATCCACCAGGTACATAGAACTTGAGAAGGAGCTGGAGGAAGCATGCGAGGCTGAAGATTTTGAGACCGCGGAGAGGGTAAGTGAGAGCCTTGCTTCTGCAGAGATGGATAAAGAGCGCTTTGCGATCGGCCTCAGACATGCTGAAGAGGAATGTGATGCTGTTGATTATAAGATGCAGGAGATTCTGGAGTTGCAAATTGCTGCCGAAGAGGAATGCTCGTCTTTACTGAAAAACTTCGCCATGGTGGGAACTATATCTCTCATTGTTTGCCAGAGGATCCATTAAATTTTACATTTCTGCATGCATAAATCCCATTTTTTTTCTTGTCAGGCTTCTCCATAAAATCTAGAACAAATTATATCACAAATTGGAACGACTCTCAATCAGATCAAAGAACTGTTATGTAAAAAAAGCCAAACAGATCCCTCTTTGGAATCCTCTTTTACTTTTGATTTTGAATTTGAAGCCATATGACTAAGGATTTAATCTATTTATCTCACTGCTCAATAACTCAAAGAGCGAAAAAAACAATAACAAGAGGAAAGAAGTTCTACAATGACTAGAATGGATACATGGGTGTTAGACTACTGAGCAGCAACATGCAAGCAAGATGTAAAATGAGTCTAATTGAAATGAGAATGTTGAGATGGATGTGTGGTAAGACTTTTGCAGGATAGAACTAGAAATGTCAACTTTTGCGGAATGAAAGGATAAAGATTGAGAGAAAATAGATTGGGATGGTTTGGACACATCTATTGAAGAGCATTCAATGTGGTAGTTAGGAGGACTGATATGATACGGTAGATGGTAGCACTAAGAGGGGAGGTAGGTAGATCAAAATTGGTTTAGAGGCTGTAGTTTTAAAGGATTTATGTTTGTTGAATATCACAGAATACGATTCCTTTGACATAGTTCATTAGAGAAAACATATCTATGTAGCCGATGTTGGCTTGGTTTTGTTTTGTTTTGTTTGGTATTGCCTGGTCATGAATTTCAAATAATAGCTTTTAGTGTTTATAGTAGGTTCCTGTATTTTGGTGTGTGTTGCTAATTTCAAGTGATTGGTTGACATGAATGTGGTATTAGTTTATATATTTGAATTGTCATGGTTATAGAAGTAGAAAAGTCTTTAGCCCACAGTTGTGTTTGTAATCTTATGGATGCAATAGAGATGACTTTATGAGAATTTGAGACCCTTGCTAGGGTGAAGCACCCATTTTCCTATTTTCTTCTTTGTGCAGATACTAAGGACCTGTTTAACTAGATATGAGGATCGGATTGGACTATAGATTCAATGATATCATACATCATGTGTTTAGTTAAAAATTTTGTGTCCCGATAAATACCCATCGAATATATAACCTCATGAAGGATATACAACACTATGGAATTGTGGTATTATTAGTTCCTTCGTGATTAATCCGATGGAGTACATATCCTATGGGATTGATTGATATCCATTCACTATTATCCTCAAAATGAGCTGCCAATTTCGAAATCCAACCCTCTCTCTCTGTTAGATTGTAAAGTTTGTATAATTATTTTCCTTTAGATGTAATTATCTTTACATTTAGGACCAT
>JABCMJ010024584.1:0-22078 GCA_014822125.1 Arbutus unedo | reverse complement strand
ATTTTAGTCGGTCAATTTTCAAAGTAGAAAGCGAAATAATATAAATACGAATAACTATTCTAGAATTTAAAAAATGTTTAATCAACACAATCCCACAAGATAATCTTCTTTTCGAAATAACAAACGTCTCTCCTTTAATAGTTTTAAGAACCACAACAACAAAAATGTCTACTATTTATGTAAAATTCTATACTGCTGAAAACCTTATCGCGAGTTGCTTTTTGGGACATACAGCAGGCCAATGAATTCAAACTTATTCCGTCGGCAATGAGATTTTTATCGCATTATATAATATTATAGAATTTACTAATCAAACTTCTATTTCATTTTTAAAATATCTCCGATATCCTACATCTTACACAAAAAAATCTATTTTTTGTTTTGTTGAAAAGTGCGTTGAATTTGAAGAAGGAAAGATTTTGGACAATAGTTGGTATTACAGGTAGTAGTGTTGGAACTACTAGTAATAGAAAATTCTGATTTTGGGCAGTGGCTAGTAGTACCGGTAGTAGTGTTGGAACTACCGGTAATAAATGGTTCTGATTTTTGGGACAATAGCCAGTACTACTGGTAATAGGTGCAGTATTATCGGTAGTAAGGGAATGAGTGAGAATCCTATTGATAAAATTTAGGAGATTTATTTTCCTAATCTATTTTGGATGGTGCATATTCTTGCCTATTATTTAGGAGATTTATTTTCCTATTATTTAGGAATTGTTATTTTTTCCTATTATTGGGGTTTCCTATAAATATGAAAGATATGGTTCCCTAAACGATACCCTAAAAAGAAGTTTAAGAGATCTAATTGATTGACACCTCACATTAAGGTTTCGGATCATAATCGGCCCTTGTAATCTCTCTTGATTATGGTGAAATCTATCTCTCTCCTCTCGTGGATGTACATTTAAACTGTTGTTTATTCAGAACTACGTAAATATCTGTTTTCTCTATTTTCTTGTTGATTGTATTTGTCATAACAAATTGGTATAAGAGCTTTGGTGATCGATCCATCAATTATGGTTATGACGGTCAAATACGAAGTTGAGAAGTTCGATGGGCATAGTAGCTTCAGTCTATGGAGAGTGAAGATGAAGGTTTTGTTGGTTCAAAAAGGGTTGCAATAGGCTTTACTTGGATCTGCCAAGAAGCCAGGAACGATGTCAGCAGAAGATTGCGAGGTTTTTCATGAGAAGGCACTCAATTCGATTTAGTTAAGTCTAGTTGATGATATGCTTCGTGAGGTCAAGGAGGAGACTACAACAATTGGATTATGGTTGAAATTAGAGAGTATCTATATGACCAAATCATTGACGAACAGGCTATATCTGAAACAACACCTCTACACGTTTCGTAATTATTCTGTATTCCCTACCCTTATCTTATGAATACTTTATTACTACTCTACTCTACGAAAATGATACGATTTCAATGAAGGATGTAAAATCTAGTTTATATTCAAAAGAATTGAGAAAAAAAGTATTTGGTGAGAGTGAAGAGTCCACTGAGGTGTTGTTTATACGAGGGAGAACAATATAGAAGAATAACGAGAATAGACAGACATCTAGATCGAAGTCGAAAAATAAGAAGAAAATTTGTTGTTTTAATTGTAAAAAGAAAAACCACTATAAAAGCGAATGTGTGAAATCAAAAAAGGATAACAAGGAAGAAAAGGTAGTTGCTAGTGTTGCTGAGGATTCCAATGGGTTGGAAATGTTTTATCAGTTTCAGCCGGTGATGCTCTTTCGGATACAAAGTGGATTTTGGATTCTAATTGTTCCTATCACATGTGTTCGATTAAAGATTAGTTTAGCACCTAGGAATCGGTACATGATGGTTCAGTTTTGATGGGTAATAACATGGCTTGCAAAACTATTGGGCTTAAAACTATTCGGATTAAGATGCATGGTGGTATTGTGAGGACACTATCAGATGTTCCGCATGTTTCGAATTTGAAGAAGAATATTATCTCTTTGGGTACCCTTGATTCGAATGACTGTAGGTATACAACTGAAGGTGGAGTTTTGAAGGTCTCGAAAGGTGCGTTGGTTCTTATGAAAGTTCAGAAGGTGGGTAACCTTTATGTTCTACAGGGCAGTATAGTTTCAGGTACTGCAGCAATAGTCTCATCATCAAAGGTATCAAATTCAAATTTGACTCAGTTATGACATATGCGCCTTGGGCATATGAGTGAGAGAGGAATGATAGAATTGAGCAAATGAGGGTTGCTCTGTGGACAAAAGACGAAGAAGCTGGATTTCTGTGAGCATTGCATCTATGGCAAATAGTGCAGGGTGAAGTTCAGAACAACTATTCGTTGGACTAAATGTACGATAGATTATTTTTATTCAAATCTTTGGGGTCCTTCTGTTGTTAAATGAAAGGGTGGTTCTCGATATTTTATGAGCTTGATCGATGACTATTCTAAGAAGATTTGAGTGTATTTGTTGAAAACAAGAGCGAAACTTTTGTTACATTCAAACGGTTTAAGGTCATGATTGAAAAATAAACAGGTAAGAAGATTAAAAGATTGAGAACTGACAATAGTCTAGAATTTTGTTCCGAAAAATTTGAAATATTCTGCAAAGATGAGGACATCGTGAGACACCACACAGTGAGAAAAATCCCTTAGCAGAATGGTGTGGCTGGACGGATGAATATGACTCTTTTGAAGAGAACTCGTTGTATGTTATCCAATGCAGGTTTGGGTAAAGAGTTCTGAGCTGAAGCGATTTCCACTACTTGTTATTTGGTGAATCGATCTCTATCAACTGCCATTGAGTGTAAGGTTCCTATAGAGGTATGGTCTAGTTCTTCGGTTGACTTTTCGAATTTGAGGATGTTTGGTTGTCCCGCTTATGATCATGTCAATGAAGGTAAGTCTTAGCCTATGGCCAAGTAGTGTGTCTTCTTGTGTTATGGATCTGGGGTGAAGGGGTACAGATTATGACTTTCTCATGGAAAGTCATCCAAACTTCTTATCAGTAGAGATGTGACTTTTGATGAAAACTCTATGATCAAAAGAAAAACAAGTGCTGATGTTCAAGATAGTGGTGAGAGGATTCTGAAACAGGTGGGACTAGGATGTGAAACTTTCGAAGGGGAGAAGAACAGTGATCAGTCAGTTGAGGAAGAGGTTCATGATTCAGACATAGAGAATGGTACAGAGCAGCAACAACCATACAGTATTGCAAAAGATAGTCCAATGAGGGAGATTTGTCCACCTTAAAAATATGTTTATGCAGATATGGTTGCTAATGCGTTGTCCATAGCAGAAAACAGTGGAGTATGAGGAGCTTTCTTGCTGGAAAAGAGGCTACATAGTGAACTGTTGCTATGAATAAGGAGATTGAGTCTCTTCATAAGAATCGAATTTGAGAGTTGGTAAAACTGGCTAAGGGGAAGAAAATTGTTGGTTGTAAGTGGATTTATAAAAGAAAAGTAGGTATCCCGAGAGTGAAAGACGCAAGGCTTAAAACTCAATTAGTGGCGAAAGACTATAGTAAATAGGAGGAAGTTGACTTTAATGAAGTATTCTCACAAGTTGTTAAACATAGTTCTATTTGTGTACATGGTGAGTTTGATGAGCAGATTTATAAGCATCAACCAAAGGGATTTGCAGTTTCTAGTAACGAAGATTTCATTTGCTTGTTAAAGAAATCTTTGTATGGCCTTAAACAATCACTCAGGTAGTGGTATAAGCGGTTTGATACATTCATGATATGTCAAGATTACTCTAGGAGTGAATATGACAGTTATGTGTATTTTCACAAACTTCCTGATGGTTCGTTTATCTATTTGTTGTTATATGTCGATGACATGGTAATTGTTGCCAAAGATATGTCGAAAATCAACAAGTTGAAGAAACAGCTTCATGGAGAGTTTGAGATGAAAGACTTAGGTGCAACAAAGAAGATTTTATGTATGAAAATCAGGAGGGATCGAGAAGCTGAAAAATTATACTTGACTCAGAAGGGTTATCTGAAAAAATCTTTGAATGCTTTGCTATGCAGAGTTCCAAGTCTGCATCTACTCTAATGACTGCGTATTTTGTACTTTCTACAGACTTGTCACCGCAAACAGAGGATGAGATGAAACACATGTTAAAGGTTCCATATGCTAGTGCTCTTGGGAGTATGGTGAATGCTATGGTTTGCGCTTGTCTTGATATTTCACATGCTGTCAATATGGTTTGTCGGTATATGGCAATTTCGGTTGTCAAGTTCAAGCTTTACTTAGACTTGATTGGTGTTCGCAATTGCTAATTGCCCTTTGAGGCTTTGGAGGAGAGAGAGAGAGGTGCAAGATGGTGGTTCTTTAGTGATTGAGTTCATTGAAATTCAAGTCAATGTGAAGATTTGTTGAAAAGTACCTTGAATTTGAAGAAGAATTTTTTTTGGGCAATAGCTAGTATTACCGGTAGTAGTGTTGAAACTATTAGTAATAGAAAGTTCTGATTTTGGGCAGTGACTAGTAGTATCGGTAGTAGTGTTGGAACTACCAGTAATAGAATGTTCTGATTTTTGGGACAACAGCTAGTACTACTGGTAGTACTACCGGTAATAGGTGTAGTATTACCAGTAGTAAGGGGATGGGCGAGAATCCCAATAATAAGATTTAAGAAATTTGTTTTCCTAATATATTTTGGACGGTTAATATCCTTACCTATTTTTTAGGAGATTTATTTCCTATTTTTTAGGAATTATTATTTTTTCCTATTATTGGGGTTTCGTATAAATATGAAAGTTATGGTTCCTTAAAAGATATCCTAAAAAGAAACTTAAGAAATCTAATTGATTGACCCCTCACATTATAATTTTGTATCATATTCAGCCCTTGTAATATCTTTTGATCATAATGAAATCTATCTCTCTCCTCTCATTGATATACGTTTAAGCTATTGCTTATTCAGAAGCACGTAAATTTCTAAATTTTTTTGTTTTTTTGTTAATTATTTTTTCTTATTTATCGTATTTGTCATAACATGTTTAATAGTGTTTATAGAACTCAAGTAGTTACTGTTATGAGTCCAGCTGCATAGTGTAGCCATATTTTTATAATTAAGGGATATCTGTCGATTCGTTTTGTTGATGATTGTTTTCCACCCAACTCACAAATTTCCATCATTTTCATTAGAGTACGTATGATGAAATTAAGTAATTTTTTATTTGTTACACCTAAATATAATATTAAAGCTCGTTGTGTATCACATAAATTATTTTGATACAATTATATAAACATAAATATTATTAGATGATCGTACATATATATTGTATAAATACATCGTACGAGTACAATGTTGATATCAATATTTATGCAAGTATTGTACCTAGTCAAATGGTGAATTTTAAAAATATCAAATACGGGCCTATTTGACTTGTGATAATTATTAGACTAAGCTTTTATTTGAAGACCAATAAGTATGGTCATTTGGGCTAATTTAATCATAAAAAAAAGTAGGATTTCAAAAAGACAAATATGCCCCCAATATAATGCGTTGATGGGTTCGGATTTGGGAGCATTTTTGTCAATCCCTTTTGAAATCAAAACCAAATCATGCATTTAATGCAGTCAAGATACACTTTAAATAATTTAATACAAAAAAACTTGACTAGGTTAAATTTTACAAGGAATAACATAATCTAATAATCCAACTATTAATCCAATAATAATAATCTTAAGTGTTGTTTGTTAGAGGTTAAAGGAGAAGGAAAAAATTATCACTTCAGATATGACTATTCCATTTGTCATATTCGTAATTTAGTTACTTATAATTTTTGAACCCCAGATATGATATCCAGAGTACGAATTTATAATATGCCTGGAGGGTGATTAAAAAATTTCACTCCTCCACCTATTTATATTTACTTTTTGTTTACGTAAATATTATTATTAATTACAAGAATATATGTTGTAATTTTGTCTCATTGACTGATAGACAAATGAGTCATAAGCCAAATAGAAAATGAATCATAAGCCAAATAGAACCTTAATATATAGTGACTTACCAAACCCCTTGATCTAAAACACCTTTCTTTTACACCGTCAAACACAGTGGGAATCTCTATTTCCCACACAATCATTATGTCTGCAGTCTCCTTTAATTGCGGTGGAAATTACCTACCTATACTCACTATATCCACCTTCTCTCTCTTTTGTTTTGATAGAAAATATTTATTTGTTTAATTTTTTTATTCAATTTCTTATTATGTAAACTCATATCTTGTTTAATGTTATTTTGATAATTATATTCTCTCATCCTTTATAATCAACAAAATACCCATTTTTTACCCACAAAATGCAAACTGTAAGCATAA
Organism: Arbutus unedo; assembly: GCA_014822125.1. Taxonomy (NCBI): domain Eukaryota; kingdom Viridiplantae; phylum Streptophyta; class Magnoliopsida; order Ericales; family Ericaceae; genus Arbutus; species Arbutus unedo. The sequence continues at coordinate 15,764 of JABCMJ010024584.1, read as the reverse complement.
AGGGTGTGCTTAGGTATGCATTCTTCAATTTATTTTACCCTAATGTATTTAAAATGTGTAGCCAAACACCGCCGAAATGTACGTATATTATTTTTCATTGGAAATTGATTCATTGCTTATATTACAAATAACAGTAATTAAAATAAAAAAATTAATTCAGAACACACGTAGACCCCTAAATTCAAAAGCAAGGATTTCAAAAGCAGTCGTTAAAGAGCGTATTAGTTTCCATGTAACAATTTTTGAATACCGTTACATTCTGTTATACCGATACTTTTAAAAACTCGCACACATAAAAATTATCGATTCCCCGATATTGCTTACATATTTTTTTGTTGGCTTTACTATCACTATGGCCGCTAGTGGACCACAAGGACTGTTTCAATAGCTCTGACTCCAAATAATTTTTTTAAATTTACAATTATCACACAAGATGTTTGTTACGCATTATTTATTGCTCCGGCTACTATTTATATTAATTTTAATTAATATATAAAAGAAAAACACCATTTTGATATTGTCCTATTTTGTAACTGTGTCCTTTTTTTAATTCCTAAATTGTTCAAAACAAAATTTTTAATTCCTTTATACATACCATAATTATCTACCAACTATAAGGGTGAAAAAGAGAATATGTATTCTCCACCATTACCTTCATATAACTGTTTGTTGCAGTTAAATTCATCCACTCCTGCTTTTTAAATTCACCCTTTTGAATTTTGCTTTGCAGCCCACGAGGGCAGATGGAAGTCTTACGAAAGCACGAAACTTGGCCGCTGGTTCGAATCGATAAAAAATAACACACGACAATCTAATCCAATTGAATGCAGAAGACTACTGGAATTCAGAGCACAGCTTTCGAAACAATGTCGTTTCGTAAACAATAAATTTAGCATTCGAAACAATAATATTAACAACAACAAAAATCGACCAGCTAATGAATCAACCATGAAGAAAAATAAAATAAAAAATTTGATACGTGACTGATTCTGTGATCGATATCTTAAGGAAAACAACTCAATTGTCACACTATGGTCCATCCATAACATCTACACTTGCGGTGCAAGTTAGCATCCTGTGAAAAACAGCACACAAGGCGGCGCACGATAACTCCTTCACTCTCCTCGCTTTCCTCCCCACCACCACCAGCGCACACCTCTTCCTGTGGGCTCGACCCTTCTTCTTCCTCCCCGCTCGAGCCACCCTCTCTCTGGCTCGAGCCAGGCACTTCTTGGTCCTCTCAGGAACCGTCTCTTTCCTGGAAAAGGTGTAGCTCCTAAGGTACAACTGCCTGCAGGAGATACTGTCTACCACCCTCGGGTGCTGACGCGGCCGCTCTCCTCCCCTACCCACCGTCCGTACAAACTCGGCGTCGGATTCCGGCCACTTGTAGAGGTTCACGTAGGTGGCTCTGACGGGTACTCGGGCGTCATTGATGCAGTTTGATATGCACACAGAGCTCATTTTCTGGTGATGGGATCTGATATGTGTGATGGGTTTTGGAGTATAAATCTTAACAAGGCTTAGATTGTAAGAAAAGGTATGTATCTGTACAAGAGAGAGAAAGCAAGAAAGAGAGAGAGAGAGAGAGAGAGATGATTTCTAGGGAGAATTCATGATAGTTTTGAGTGATGGTGTGGAATTTGGCATGCATCAATTGCAATGACTGTGTTTAATTTCCGAATCTTTTTTTTTTGTGGTGGTGTTTGGTAACCATGTGCAAATGACCATTAACTACAATCCCAATTATATTTATTTACAGCACTCAAAAGCATCATATCACGACGTGGTATTTTTAACTAATTACGTAATAATAAATTTTGCAATGACCATAAATAACTGGCATAAGTATTGTATGTGACGGTCGTGTAATACTCAAACATAATATTAAATTCAGAATACTTAATTATAACAATTTTCTTTCCCAAAAATGCACGCTATATCTCATCATCATTATTTCATCAGATCTCTTTACTCCGATGTTTATCCATACGTGCCACGATGGGAATGCAGAGACCTAAAGACCCAAAGCAGATGCAAAGGTAGTAGCAATAAAGAAAGAGTAATACTATGGATACTAATTATTTTGTATAGATGGGTACAAATGTGAGAGAGTGAGTCTCTCATTTCTTGACATTCACTTTTCGAGAAAATTCTCTCTTTCACATTTGTATCTATTTGTACAAAATCGATAGTACTCATAGCATTTTTGAATAAAGAAATGCGAAGTACTCATGAAGAAGATATTAGTCCAGGTACGCAATAAAAGAAAAGTGTCTTAAACTGCAGAAGCTCCCGTTGCTGCTTTTGGCACTTTGACGACACACACACACACACACACACACATGTGCGCCCTCTATTCACTTGGCCCTATTGTACCAACTGAACTAACTAGGCTGGTTAGCTCACTACAACAAATTATAGTATTCCCGATGTTTCTAGACCCCCGGGAAAAGTACCAAAAATCCCAGGAATACTATTCCCGGTGGTGTTTCCGGCGTTTGTGGAATACTCCGGTATAAACGGTGATGGAAAATATTGCTGGCGTTTCCCAAATGCTGGCGATAATAATAACCTATAACCGGCGTTTTTCAAACTGCGGGTAAAAGTTTTCCGGCAACTCAGAACTCCAGCTCCGGCGAGGCATGCCCGGCGGTTTTGACACTGCTGGCAATGGTTTGTGGCATTTTGTAAAATGCCAAGAAAAAGTGGAATAAAACGCCATTAATAATTTTATTTGTTGCGGCGTTTTTGTGCCAAACGCCGGTAATAGTCTTTTTTTTGTGGGATTCTAAAATCGCTAGGAATTTAGCTTTAAAAACTGTGTTGAATTCTTGATTATTGCCGGCATTTTTGTAACCGCCGGGAAATGTCTTTTCCTCCCAAGAATGAATTTTATTTCACAATTTTTCCATTTTTAACCTGCTAGTTACTCTAATGCCAAACTCTCGCATAAACAGACAACACAAGTTCAAAATCAACAAATCTAATAAATTGGTAAAACGTCGGGAATCAACACAAATTTTCATAATGCATAACACAAACATTGTCTAAAAATATTTACAATGTCTTCAAACAAAAAACGTATGAGTTTAGAATTTAAATCTCTGAAGTTGGACAAAAGCTGTATTGAAGCTTAGAAGTTGGACAATACTATGGCCTGGATTCACTTGCTAAGGAGTTTAGTCGCCTTGACTGTACAAATTACTAAGATACAATTGCACAAACTAGTCCATTAATGGTAGATGCCGTAAGAGAATTGGCACAAGACCTTTTTGGTGTTGGATAACGTAAAGTCTAGTCCATTAACGTAAACACCTACTGAGGCTTCAATTTGCATTCCTAGAAACTAGATCTGAATCATTACCAGACTAACAACAAATCTACATAGACCAAATGAACTTAACTGAACAATATGGACACAAGACAGACACCTAGACTTACCCTGTGATATAATACTCCCAAACCAAAAACCCAATGAGTGAAACAACTAATTACATGGACACAACCCCTACACTTATCGGCAGACAGACCCCAGCCTAAGAACACATATTAATGACTGACCTAGTACAAGTACTCAAACCAGAAAGACACAACCCATTTTCTTATTAGCAGAATGACCCCCAAACCAAATCTGAACATTTTTTTAATACGCTAAACTGAATTCATCTAATTAAAAAGGTTCGGTTCAATTTAACTTAGTTACAGTAAAGCAAAATGGGGTAAAAAGACGTGTGCCAAACATCAAATACAGGATAATTAGCTTTTCATGATAAGGCCTAATAACTAATTCTTTTTGAAAAAGGAAACAGATGCTAAGACCACTAGGCATCCAAATACAGCTTCAAGGACAAAGTACAGAACAATATGATGTTAACCATTGTAGCCTACCCAATTCAAGCCATGTGTCCTACATTAGAATGTCTAGAACGAGTTTCTAAAACATAAATAAACTCCTAACTTCTAGTAATCTAAATTGGGTAGGCTACAGTGGTTAACCATACAGTAATAGGAAATGAAGCCAAAAAATAAAACTTATGTTAAGACCACTAGGCATCCAAATGTTACTTTGCATGCAAAGGCAAAATGTGTGAAGAGAGACAATTCGAGCTTACTATTTTTATCATTAGCAGCAAAAAAAAGACGAGTCAAACATCATCCATAAACAACAAGATACAAAAGATACTCTTAGCATAATAGATATCATTAGCAGCAAAACAAACAGCCAAGAAATTAGCCCAAATACCCAAAAACGTCCAAATCGATCAATAAATTAACCCAAATACCAAAAAATGTCCAAATCAATCAATATTTAATCCATATTTTTGATTGAAATTGTCCAAATAAATCAATGTATAAGCAGGTTATAAACACTAAGCACAAAATAACCAAGACAAATTATAAACTGAAGGAACAATGGAGACATCCACCAAAATCACGGAGAAAAGAGGGCTGATACAGAAGAGAGATGCTAACCTGAGCCTAACACATATATATATATATACATGTATGTATGTAGATGTAGAGAGTACCTGAGAAGTCGGTGATGGCTAGGGAGAGAGAGAGTTCGACGGCATGGCGAGGGAGAGAGAGAAAGAGAGGTCGATCGTATGGGAGAGCTCGCGATCGATGGCGCGCGATGGCGACGGAGATAGAGAGAGAGTCTAATCATCAGTAGAAAATAAATGGCAGCCAGGGCTTTTTCTTTTGTTTGGGCGCCAAACTGAAAGAGGAGAGAGAAGGGGAGGAGGGGAGGGGGGCGCGAAATTGTAACGGGAAGGGGCGCGCGGGCTGCAAAAAATAAAAAGTGGGATTTGTTAATTAAAAATGGGATTTAAACAAAACGCAGCAAATTAACTACAGGGAATAATCTATTTTGTTGTAGTGTAGGTTGTCCCCACCTCCTAAACTGGTGAGCTCCCCTAATGCAACTTTTCCAGTGGAGACAGTTGTTGGTGCCAAAGTTGCCTAGCGATGGTAACCTAAAATTGGGAGTTGACCTCCCTTGGACGTTTCTTACCCTATCCTCCAGATTTTGTAGTCACCACCTTAATCGTACTTATGTCTCTCTCTACAATTTTGCCTCTGCAATTATCGTCCGCTCAACTAAATTTTCACAGTCCCAAATCTTCAAATGTATTACCCTCTCCCTGATTGACGACTCGAGGTTTTTCCCGAAGTATTTTAGATCCTCATTCCTTGTTGTTTCAGTAAGAAAGCGAGATATTGATGTAAACTTATTTTGACACTCCACCAACGTCATGTCCCTCTACTTATGGTCATAGAACTCCTGTTATAGCGAGTTCTTCAGTATCTCTAAAAAGTGGTGGTTAGAAATAGGTCCTTGAAAGCCTCCCAAGTTAGATTCGTCGTTTCATATGTTGCCTTGATCGTTTTCCACCACTGATCGGCCTTTGCTATAAATTGATATGTGGCCAACACGACCTCAAATCACTCTCTGTTATCTGTAAAGTATCCAAAGTCTTCTCCATATCTTCCACCCAACAATTTGCGACGAACGAATCAGCTCCACTGATGAACTCGGGAGGGTTCATGCGGCAAAACTCATACATGACAATCATAACTCTGGTCTCGTTTGTTGGCTGATCAGTTTGATTATTTTGGGCTAACTATTGGAATGCCTTAGTCATTGCCCTCATTATATCATCTCCATTAGTAGGTTCTGGTGCCCTTGCAATAGCGACACCCTTGCCTCTACACATGGCTCTACGTGGCGGCATCTCTCTAAAGCATAAGAAAAGACAACAACTCATCAATAACCAATTAATAGTCAAACATATATAAACGTAACATGGAAACACATACTGAGTAGTACACATAAGAACAATCCGGTATTCCAATTAGCTTTTTTGGATCTCCAAATACGAGACACGGTGATCAGTAATTTTCTCTAATTGGATTTCATGAGTAGTTGCATGGACTTCCGAAGATAAGGTATAAAACTCTCGAACTACAACTCCACATAAGCACGTAAACCCCCTAAGCCCTATTCCATGGGCTCCAGATATTCGAATCATGCTCTAATACCAAGTTGTCACACCCCCAGTCTTCAAGGGTATAAAATAGAGAAACAACTAACAATAAAAACGTCAAACAAAACTTTTATTAAATACCAATAACTTAACTCCGTGTTCATCATTCACAATCAAAGTTATCAATCTCGTATTATCGAGCGTAACAGTTTTGTTACTCGTACGTACCAGTATCGGTGTGTACCAGCGTACCATTTTGGATTTATCGCTAAAGTTAATATATATTTCTCAAATAATATTTTCTAATAGAAAATCATATTAAATGTATAAAATAAAGTATCACAACTTAAAAAAAATGGCCAAACATAAAAGAGGATGATTTTTGCCACAATTTATGTCCAGTTATCTAAAAAATATTAATTGAATTTTGTTTTTTAAATAATATGGACCGGTACGGTATTGGCCAGTATTGGTCAGAATAGCTCGGAACATGCCGAAACATCCCAGAACAATGGTTGAAATGGTACGTCGGTGGTCCGATACTGTTATGAGACCGATACGTCCCATATCGCTCGGTACAAAATGAGATAAATAACATTAGTTATAATATCCTAAAATGAAAGCAATATCATTGTCATATTGAGTCAAGCAGAACAAAATTATAAACAAATGACATCATGCTCTATGCAACACATGCACGATAACTTTGCCACAAGGGCAGCTCATACAACTACGCTGAGACCTACGTCACGTTCCAGACTCCTATAATAAAATTTACAGTCTTTTACCGAGGGCATACCCAAGAATATGGGCAATGTTTAATAATATAAAAACTTCGTTGTTGATTAAGAAAAGATATCAAGTTATTGCCATGCTTGTTGAGATAAAGATATAGAGATAAAGAGAAATTTAACCACAACACAAGATTTATGTGAAAAACATTTAATGGAAAACAACGGAACGACTATTAAAATTCACTACAATCAATGAAGACAGTTATAAGAAGTGAAAGTACAAGATTTTTACCTACAAGCCCTTACCCATATATCTCGTATGACAACCCAAGCCTCTTCAAGGATCCACTAGCGACCACGAGCTCACAAACTCGATTTTCACAGTACGGTGGCTTTAGGTCTCACCCAGCTTTGGTAGCTCGATCAAAATACTTCATAAAACTTGAGTCTTGGATAATGGAAAGTGATTATAAGTATGAAAAAATAAATTTTTCTCTAGACATAATTAAGTAGCACTTGAGGACAAGGCACTAAAATCTAAGAAGAAAAAGCCTCAAGATTTGATGGAAAAATGCCTCAAACCCCTCTCAAAAGTGTAGCAAAATTTGCCTAGGAATTTTGGGAAAAGGTATTTCTCACTCTAGAGGCTATAGGAACATTTCATGCCCTAAAAGGTCCAAAATTAAAGTATCTATATGTCTAGGCATGGACAAGGACAATTAGCCATCCATAAATGGCAAAAACGCTCAAAATACGCGTAACGGCGCCAGATATGCTCCCTCGCCCCTTTGGGGCACTTCTACGTGTTGTCGCGCTCCAGGGGCATTTTCAGAGTGCTACTAACTGGAAAAATAAAGAGTAGAGGCGATAGAGGGAACAAGGGAGGCGCCCTCGCCCCTTGACGGTGCTACAAAGCACCCTCGTGCCTTGGGCGCACCAGGGGGCGTTGTCGTCATGAAAAAAACGCTTCTCATTCCCTTGCCCCTGGACAGTGCCACCAAGCGCCTTATTGCCTTGGGCGCGCCAAGGGGGCGCTGTCTGTTGACAAAACATAAGACATCATGCCAAAAGATGTGCCCTTGCGCCTCGAGCGCGCCAAGGGGGCGCATGCCACTGGAGGAAAAAAAGAAAGTGATAAAAATAATTATGCAAGATGCATATGAGATGCATTACCATGCCCTCTATAGTTTTTGATCTTCGGAGATATTTGTCACACATTTCCTTCATAAAAAAGACTGACATAGTAACACAACCTATTTATGTTATTTACAAAGAAAATAATAGTTTTGCAAATTCGAAGAAATGTCAATTACAAAATATTAACACAATCCACTTTTTCGTCTAAACTGTCCAAAACTCAACAAAATACTTCAAATCATGCATAACCTGATCCCACACATAAATGTGCCTACACTCACGATCAAAACATGTTTTAAATACTATTAAAACGAAAAAATTAGATAACATCCTACCTCAATCAAGAATAGTAGAAAACCCTAACTTTTACAAAACTCTCTGAATCCTTTGCATATCCTACTAATATTAGGCTCCACTTGAAACTCTTGCACTAGGATCAACTCTCTAGTTATGTATTTTACGAGATTCCTATGTTAGAATGGTCGTTTGTCCCTTCTTCTAATCGAAATAAGAAATGAACCAAAGAAGAAAAGAATGTCTGTCTAACTTTTTTCTAAATAAAACTAATTTTAGCCTTTCATTAGGCTTTATATCTATTAATATGGTAATTACACATTAAAACCCAAGGTTTCGATAATTCCACGGTAGATCCTAAATTACCAAACTTCGTTAAAAAGCTACAGTTACACCAAAATGCATAGAATCGCTGAAATAACAGGAAATTAAATATAAATAAATAAAATCCCAACAACAAGTCCTTACATGACATACTCCACTGCCTTGTCGAAGGGCCATTCGATCCAAGATCTCTAACGTACAATCTAGATTTTCCCAAAATAAAATAACAACTATTTATAGAAAAATGGACAACACGACGGTTGTAAATGGACATCTCCTAATGTTTAGGTTCTCAGTAACAATATAACAACAATAATTCAATGGCATGATAACAACAGTTCAAAATAGTATTAGAAACAAAATCAATGAAAAGTTCAAAAATATTAGACATCCGAGTGGGATATTCTGAAAATAATCTAGTTCAAATCAAATATGTAATTAGATTTGATTGGTATATAAATAGTATCAGGACAAATAATTCCATGACTATTAGTCTCAGTACTCTTAATCTCGTCAATTTTAATCCGCGAATCAAATGAGACTTTATAGTTTTCTAATAGAGAGGAATTGGGATTACCTATTCTCACTTTCGGTCCTCATCTTCTATCCCGGTTACCTAACACTACTACGTGTCAATGAACGATCTCAACTCATCGTTAAAATTCAACTAGCAATAATCCATGTTATTCACGAGACTCACAAAATTAGTTTGAAATATCTTATCATGTCAATTTATATTTCTCTTAAAATTTTGTTTATAACTTTCTACCGTTATAATGCAACACAAAATTGGTAATTTTCATAGTAATAGTTAACTTGGACCATCTTCGATATCTTATTATAAATTTGGAGTGAATAATAAAATTAAGATCAAGAATTCAAACTCAAGGCCAAAAAAGAAAATTAAAAAAATACCAAAATTCATGAAATGTTATAATGTAAAGTTAAGGAATAACATTTAAAATAGATAGGTTGTCTAATTACAAATCAATCTACCTAGCCACTATGTTACCACAAAAGTTTTACAATATTTTCTAAACCAAGTAACAAAACAAATGAAAAAACATGAAACAAATAAGCGGATGCTGTTAAGAAAACTTATCAACATATAACTACAAAACAAAACAAAACAAAAATAAAATCAACCCAATAGGAAAAATTTTACGACTAGGAAAAGACGTAATACTTAGTCGTTAGATGTAATTTAGATAGAAATTATCGACAACCTATTTGGTAACTCAATTGTTGAAAAGTGCCTTGAATTTGAGGAAGAAAAGATTTTGGGCAGTAGCTAGTATTACCAGTAGTAGTGTTGGAACTACTGGTAATAGGAAGTTCTAACTTTGGGCAGTGGGTGGCAGTACCAATAGTAGTGATGGAATTACCCGTAATGGAAGGTTTTGACTTTTTGTGACAATAGCCAGTACTACCGGTAATAGGTGATGTATTACCGGTAATAAGAGTACCAGCGAGAATCCTATGAAGATTTGAGAAATTTATTTTCCTAATCTATTTAGGATGTTTTTCTATTCTTTAGGAGATTTATTTTTTTATTATTTAGAAATTGATATTCTTTTATATTCTTTGGGATCTCTTATAAATATAAAAGACATGGTTCCCTAAAATATATCCCTAGAAAGCTTGATGAGATCTAATTGGTTGGCACCTCATATTAAGATTTTGGATCATAATCGGCCATTGTAATCTCTATTGATCATAGTGAAGTCTATCTTTCTTCTCTCATGGATGTGCGTTTAAACTATTACTTATTCAGAATCACGTAAATCTCTGTGTTTTTTCGTTTTCTTGTTGATTATTTTTTCTTGTTTATCATATTTGTCATAACAAATTGGTATCAGCGCTTTGGTGATCGATCCGTCAACTATGGTTATGGCGGCCAAATACGAAATTGAGAAGTTTGATGGGTAGAGCAACAGCTTCAGTCTATGGAGAGTGAAGATGAAGGCTTTGTTAGTTCAACAAGGGTTGTAGAAGGCTTTATTTGGGTCTGTCAAGAAATTAGGAACGATGTCAACAGAAGATTGGGAGGTTCTTGATGAGAAGACACTTAGTTCGATTCAATTAAGTCTTTCGATGATGTGTTTCATGAGGTTGAGGGGGAGACTACAGCAGTGGGATTATGGTCGAAATTAGAGAGTATCTATATGACCGAATCACTGACGAATAGGCTATATTTGAAACAACATCTTTACACGTTTTGTATGAGGGAAGGTAGGCCAGTTAAAGATCATCTTGATATCTGAAAAATATTGATGATGAAGATCAGGTTCTAATTATTCTGTGTTTCCTGCCTCCATCTTATGAGGACTTTATTACTACTTTACTCTACGGGAAGGATACGATTTCAGTGGAAGATGTAAAATATAGTTTATATTCAAAAGAATTGAGGAAAAAGATATTTGGTGAGAGTGAAAAGTTTGGTGAGGGGTTGTTTGTGCGAGGGAGAACAATGAAAAAGAATAATGAGAATAGAGGGACATCTAAATTGAAGTAAAAAAACAAGAAGAAAATTCGTTGTTTTAATTGTAAAAAAAAAAGGCCACCATAAGAGTGAATGTACGAAACCGAAAAGGGATAACAAGGAAGAAAAGATAGTTGTTGGTGTTGTTAAGGATTCTGATGGACTGAAAAATATTTTATCAGTTTTAGCCAATGATGTTCTTTCGGATACAAAGTGGATTTTGGATTCTGATTGTTCCCATCACATGTGTCCGATTAAATATTAGGTTAACACCTATGAATCGGCACATGGTGGTTCAGTTTTGATGGGCAATAACATGGCCTGCAAAACTATTGGGCTTGGAATTATTCGGATTAAGATGCATGATGGTATTATGAGGACACTATCAGATGTTCGGCATGTTTCGAATTTGAAGAAGAGCCTTATCTCTTTGGGTACCCTTAATTCAAATGGCTATCGATATACAGCTGAAGATGGAGTTATGAAGGTTTTGAAAGGTGCGCTGATTCTTATGAAAGGTCAAAAGGTGGGTAACTTCTATGTTTTACAGGGCAGTACAGTTTCAAGTGCTGCAGTAATAGTCTCATTATCAAAGGTATCATTTTCAGATTTGACTCAGTTATGGCATATGTGCCTTGAGCATATGAGTGAGAGAGGGATGACAGAATTGAGCAAACAAGGGTTGCTTTACAGACAGAAGACTGAGAAGTTGGATTTCTGTCAGCATTGTGTGTGTGGCAGGTAATGCAAGGTGAAATTCTACACAACTATTTATAGGAGTAAAGGTACGGTGGATTATTTTCATTCAGATCTTTGGGGTCTTTCTGTTGTTAAATTCAAGGATGATTTTCGATATTTTATGAGCTTGATCGATGATTATTCCAGAAAGGTTTGGGTGTATTTGTTAAAAAATAAGAGCGAGACTTTTGTTACATTCAAACGGTTTAAGGTGATGATTGAAAAGCAAACAGGTAAGAAGATTAAAAAATTAAGAACTGATAATGGTCTGAAATTTTATTTTGAAGAATTTGAAATATTCTGCAAGAATGAGGACATTGTGAGGCACCACAAGGTGAGAAAAATCTCTCAACAGAATGGTGTAGCTGAACGGATGAATAGTACTATTTTGGAGAGGGCTCGTTGTATGTTATCCAATTCGGGTTTGGGTAAAAAGTTCTCAGTTGAAGCAGTTTCTACTGCTTATTATTTGGTGAATCAATCTCCATCAACTACAATTGAGTGCAAGGATCCTATAGAGGTATGGTTTGGTTCTTCGGCTGACTATTCAAATTTGAGAGTGTTTGGTTGTCCCGCTTATACTCATGCTCATGTCAATGAGGGTAAGCTTGAGGGTAGGGTCAAGAAGTGTGTTTTCTTGGGTTATGGATCTGGGGTGAAGGGGTACAGATTATGGCTTTCTGATGGAAAGTCATCCAAACTTCTTATTAGTAGGGATGTGACTTTTGATGAAAACTCTATAATCAAAAGAAAGGTAAGTACTAATGTTCAAGACACTGGTGAGAGGATTCTGAAGCAAGTAGAGCTAGAATGTAAAACTTTCGAAGGGAAGAAGAACAATGATCAGCCAGTTGAAGAAGAGGTTTATGATTCAGACACATAGAATGGTACAGAGCAACAACAACCGTACAATATTGCAAAAGATAGGCCAAGGAGAGAGATTTGTCCACCTCAGAAATATGCTTATGCAGATATGGTTGCTTATGCGTTGTCTATAGCAGAAATAGTAGAGTATGAGGAGCCTTTTTCCTACCGTGAGGCTGTCACGGGAAAAGAGGTTGCATAGTGGACTGTTTCTATGAATGAGGAGATTAAGTCTCTTCATAAGAATTGAACTTAGAAGTTGGTAAAATTGCCTAAGAGAAAGAGAATTGTTGGCTGTACGTAGATTTACAAAAGAATAGCAGGTATTCTGAGAGTGGAAGATGCAAGGCTTAAAGTTTGGTTAGTGGCGAAAGGCTATAGTCAACAGGAGGGAATGGAATTTAATGATGTATTCTCACTAGTTGTTAAACATAGTTCTATTCATGTTATGCTTGCCATTGTTTCGCATTTCGACTTAGAGCTAGAGTAACTTGATGTCAAAACTATATTTTTACATGGTGAGCTTGAGGAGCAGATTTATATGCATCAATCGGAGGAATTTATAGTTTCTGATAAGGAAGATTTCATTTGTTTGTTAAAGAAATCTTTGTATGATATTAAATAATCACCCAGACAGTGGTACAAGCGGTTTGATACATTTATGATTGGTCAAGATTACTCTAGAAGTGAATTTGACAATTGTGTGTATTTTTGAAAACTTCTCAATGGTTCGTCTATCTAATTGCTGCCAAGGATATGTCGAAAATCAACAGGTTAAAGAAACAGCTTGGTGGAGAGTTTGAGATGAAAGACTTAGGTGCAGCGAAGAAGATTTTAGGTATGCAAATTATGAGGGATCAAAAGGCTGAAAAGTTGTACTTGACTCAGAAGGGTTATTTGGAAAGTATTTGAGCACTTTGCTATGTAGAGTTCCAAGCCTGTGTCTACTCCAATGGCTGTGCATTTTAGACTTTCTGTAGACTTGTCACCACGAACGGAGGATGAGATAAAACAAATGTCAAAAGTTCCATATGCTATTGCTGTTGGGAGTTTGATGTATACTATGGTATGTACTCGTTCTGATATTTCACATGTTGTTAGTCAGTATATGGCAAATCCGGAGAAGACACATTGGGAGGCAATGAAATGGATACCGAGGTATTTGCGGGGGACTGCGGATATTGGTTCGGTATTCGACGGGGTGCTGGTAAAGGCGGACTTGCTGTCAGTCATGTGGATAATTTTGCTGGAGATCATGACTAGAAGAGATCCTTGATGGGATACGTTCACTCTTTTGGGCAGTGCTATGAGTTGGAAAGCTACCTTGCAGGTTACAGTTGCGTTGTCCACTACAGAAGCAAAGTATATGACGATGACTAAAACTGTTAAGGAGGCATTGTGAATGAATGGACTTCTTGGAGAACTTGGTCAAAAGTATGATGGAACTATCATTTTTTGCGATAGTCAAAGTGCTATACATTTGACTAAAAATTTTATGAACAATGAGCGAACGAGGCACATTGATGTCAGGTATCACTTTATTCGAGATATCATCTCTCAGAAATAGGTTGAGGTGAAGAAGATAGGCACGACAAAAAATCTAGCATATATGATGACTAAATCAATTATGGTTGTCAAGTTCAGGCTTTGCTTGGACTTAATTGGCGTTCGCAGCTGCTGATTGCCCTTCGGAGCTTTGGAGGAGAGAGAGATGCGAGATGGTGGCTCCTTAGTGATTGAGTTCGTTGGAATTCAAGTCAAGGTGGAGATTTGTTGAGAAGTGTCTTGAATTTAAAGAAGAAAAGATTTTGGGCAGTAGCTGATATTACTGGTAGTAGTGTTGAAACTACTGGTAATACAAAGTTCTGACTTTGGGCAGTGGCTGGCAGTACCAATAGTAATGTTGGAATTACCGGTAATAAAAAGTTCTGACTTTTTGGGACAACAGTCAGTACTACCGGTACTATGTGTTGTATTACGAGTAATAGGAATATCCGTGAGAATCCTAATAAGATTTGATAAATTTATTTTTCTAATCTATTTAGGATGCTTTCCTACTGGTAGTAGTATTGGAACTACCGGTAATAGAAAGTTCTGACTTTTTGGAACAGCTGTCAGTACTATCGGTAATAGGTGTTGTATTACCGGTAATAGGAATACTCGCAAGAATCCTAGTAAGATTTAGGAAATTTATTTTCCTAATCTATCTATTTAGGATGCTTTCTTATTCTTTAGGAAATTTATTTTTCTATTATTTAGGGATTGATATTCTTTCATATTCTTTGGGGTTTCCTATAAATATGAAAGACATGGTTCCCTAAAATATATCCCTAGAAAGTTTGATGAGATCTAATTGATTGGACACCTTATACTAGGATTTTGGATCATAGCCGGTCCTTGTAATCTCTATTGATCATATTAAAATATATCTCTCTCCTCCTATAGACGTATGTTTAAGTTATTGGTTATTTAGAACCACGTAAATCTCTGTGTCTTTCTGTTTTCTTGTTGATTATTTCTTCTTATTTATCGTATATGTCATAACATCAATTAAGCATCATATAAAAGTTTCATTCAAGAATCCAAAATATTAGTTATTAGTTTACTATTGTGTGCAAATTTACGCATTATATTATGTGCAATATGAAGCCAGCAAAACCACTAAAACATTTTTTTTTTTTTTATCAGCAGCCACTAAAACAATTAAGCAGAAAACTTTTCTTCATAACAACAAATATTGTCGTTACACTACTTAATTTTAAAACATATAAAATGGGTAAAAAATGATCACCATTCTACAATGTTGAAATTCATTTTCTTAAATAATCTATTGTAATATAGAAGAGAGTTACCCCACTTGATGTGAACAAAATTTTGAAACCTAAAATAGTTTAAAATGACCATCATTCTACAATGTTGAAATTCATAGTCTTAAACAATCTATTGTAATATAGAAAGGGAGTTACCTCACTTGATATGAACAAAAATTTGAAACTCCATCACATAAGTGATTTCCAACGTTGTTTGAATAAAAGACAAACTAACTTTTAATTCTAAATAATAACAATCTATATAACAATACAAGGGTGCTTTGAAAAATGTGAACTCACAAACTAACTTTTTCTAATTTTTAACTATCTATATAACAATACAAGGGTGCTTTGAAAAATGTGAACTCACAAACTAACTTTTTCTAAT
>JABCMJ010024573.1:0-10698 GCA_014822125.1 Arbutus unedo | reverse complement strand
TTCTCTCTCTCTCTCTCTCTCTCTCTCTCTCTCTCTCTAGATCCGTAAATATTTAGGAGAGAGATAGTGGAAGGAATGGCTTTTCAGATTGGGGACGAAATAATTCGTGGGGTTTTGGTGGTTAAGTTGCTGTTAATGGCGGGAGTACACGTGGCAACAAAAACAATGAAGCGATTTACTTTAATGTTATTTTTTTTCAGGAAATACATTTTGTCACGGGGTTGGTGAAGATGTGTGATTTGATCAAACTAAAAGGACGAATGTTGAATTTTCTGCGTTGAAAAACTATTTGTGATACAAATAGCCCAACACGATAAGCTTATAAAATTCTTTGAAAACAAAAATAAACTTCTAAAAAAATCTATTCGCATTTGTTAAAAAAATTGGCAGCAACTTTTCGGTGGTGGAGATGTGGCGGGATACGCAGGGTTGTATTTGTGGTGTATTAGAAACAGCAAAGGCCATTATGGAGTATTAAAAAATTAATAAGTGTCATTTATTGAATCGATATTTGATGAATATATTCAACTTACAAAAAATATAATTATATTATGTCATAAGAAAGTTGAATAGAAATCCTAAACTGTATGAGTGTTTTTATATTTACCTTGGAATGGCATTAGGGGCAAGTTCAGTAGAATCCAAACATGCAGACCTATAATTAATAGGGTCAAGTTGAAGTTGGCCTCATGGAAAAGTAATCTGCTTTCCTTTGGAGGTAGATTGGTGCTCATTAAGTCAGTGTTGGGGAGCCTACCCATATACTACTTATCCCTCTTCAAAATGCCCTAGCAGTAGCCACCCAATTTAGGACTCTTCGGAGGAAATTCTTATGGGGAGGGTCTTCAGAACGGAAAAATATGAACTTGGTCAAATGGGAGTCAGTTACTAAGAGAAAGAGTAGGGGGATTAAGGATTAAGGATGTGAATTGCTGTTTATTGCTCAAATGGTGGTGGAGGTTTGCAGGAGAAAGGAATAGCCTTTGTAGGAAAGCTATCTATGACCTTTACAATATCCCTTCCAATTCAAGGCAGCCAGAGGTGGATAAGTTGCCCAGTGGCTTTAGCCTCTGGAAAGGTATCTTGAAGCTAAGGGACAACAATCATCAGCCGTATGTTATCTATAGGAATTCCTTAAAATTGAATATTGGATCTGGGCAAGAGGTAAGTTTTTGGAAGAATCCTTGGGGACCCTCAGGCATTCCATTAAGCACTAAAGTTCTCAGGCTTTTTCAAGTATGCATAGTAAAGGATATGAATATTACTTCGATCACTCAAGACATTCAAATCTAGCAGGCATTGTTTTTCAAAAGGAATTTATATTCATGGGAATAGGAAGATCTCTCACTTATTCTAAATGCTTGGTATGATACAACAATAACAGTATCAGATAGGGCAGATAAGTTTGGAAAAATGAGGTGGGAGACCAGGGAAAGGGATTCACAGTATAGTCTTTATACCTCAAAATGGAATCAACCTACTCTTACCTGGATAGTTCACTCCTTGTCACGCCCTCAAATTTTAAAACAGAACTAGTCAAATAAATAAACAGGTATTAAAGAATTTTTGTCAAGAGTGCAATGAAATCCTCTAAAAAAATGTCCATGCATAAAGAGATAAGTGTTCTAATTTGATCATAAATACATAGTGGGTCACCCCATTCCAATGACTATTCACATGAAATAAAAGTTTTCAAACTATTACGTTAAGTATGTCACCAAAATAAGATAGAGTTACAATACATCTTTAAAAAAACAGTTAAGTAAAATATGCTAAATAACTTCATGTGTGAGACTCTTCAAAAAATTGTGCAACAGTCCAAGCACCCGTGCTAAATGTCCGGAGTTATACCTGAAAAGAAAATAGAAGAGCTGAGCTAACAAACCCAATAGAGAAATCTATACCAATCTAACGTGAATATGAAATGTATGGTACGACAAGTGGACATAAATATCCAACAGTAGCGAGATTATAAACCAATTCAAGTTAAAGGCTAAAGATGAATCATGTCATATAATAACGTCAATAGCATCAACAAGTTTGTAATGAGCCATTGGTCACGTCTCATGGGATATTAATCCAATCAATCATGTTCTCGTGCATTTTTATTTTCACACCTAATAATTCCATAGGAGACTAGTTCATCACTCTTAGCATTCCTGTTGGGGAGTCTAGTTCAAGGCCCTCCTAGCATTCCCGTAGGAATCTAGTACAATCACTCATAGTATTCCCGGCAGGGAGTCTAGTTCAATGCCTTCCCAGCATTCCCGTAGGAGTCTAGTACAATCACTCATAGTATTCCCGGCAAGGAGTCTAGTTCAATGTTTTCCTAGCATTCCTGAAGGAGTCTAGTACCATTTCTCTAGCATTCCTATCAAAGAGTCTAGTTCACACATCGTATCGTTCAAGTGTCCCACGCATGTCACGTGTCACATAACACCCACGCATGTCGCGTGTCACCTAACAATTTCATCTCATCAATCTAAACTCTCAAGTAATGCACATGTCTCGTAATCATCATCTTAGATTTGTAACATATTGCGTTATTATCATGCAATAGAAATCCTAGAAATATGACAAAGGATAAGTGTAAACATCAACCTTAGAAGTCCAAAAACTCAAATTTGTGATAATGATTTCAATAAGAATGAAGTACATAATTATCGGTAATACAGACACTATTACTAGCAATACAGAACACTGTAAAAAAAGAAACATTGAATTACCGATAATACAGACGCTATTTCCGGTAATACAGATACTATTATTGGTAATACAGAACACTGCCAAAAAAGAAACACTGAATTATCAGTAATACAGACATTATTACCGGTAATATAATGTATTGTCCGAAAATGCTCGAAAATTTTATACTGTATTACCGGTAATAGAGACACTCTCTATTACCGGTAATACAATGTACTATTTGAAAATGCGCGTTTTCTGTAAATTTTCTCAAACTTCCATTTTTCAAGTTCTAAACTAATACCCAAGCTCATAAATCACCAAAGACAAATACACACATAAGAGAGGTAAGAGATCCCTACCTAGAGTGTCGGATCGAAAGATTTGAACTTAAAAAACAAGCCTTAGCTCCAATGGTGGATGAACTTGAAATAAACTCTCTCCAAGCGAAAATAGCACAATCTATCACCAAATACTCACCAAATGCAAGAGGAATGTGAATGATCTTGAAGGATTTTCGAAATTCTAGTAAGATTTGAGAGATGGAGTTTGAAAGAGCTAACACATACACACACACCTCCAAGGAACCAACGGGAAAGAAGAAAGAAGAAGGAGAGAAAAAATAGGTTTTCTTTAAAAAAAATTTGATGTAGGCTTTTTAAAGCCCTAATTACACTTTCACTCTCCACTATATCACTTGTCACCCACAAAGTTCTTATCTTACATACACTACACATAAATCCCAAATCATTATATATGCATGTAATAAATCACTTGTTAAATTAAATTTTTCGGACAGTTTAAAAAAAAAAAATTTCGGGTTCTCACACTCCTAACCTGTATTTGGCTTAGGTTTGTTCCCCCAAGGTGCAGTTCTTTTGCTGGTTGGCTTGGAAAGGGAGAGTCAAAGCTGCGGCAAAATTTCTTCTTCCTAGGGGTGATTGGTATATGGGAGGCTTTTTGCACCTTCTTCTTAAGTAAGATGGAAACCCAAGACCACCTTCTTCTGCTATGCACTAAGGTGTGGAAAATCTTGTGCAAGTTCCTCTCTCCACGGGGAGTGCAGTGGGCTACCCCCAAATCCATTCCCGATCTCCTCGATTGGTGGTCTGGATGAAGGCTTCCCCAATCCTCCAACAAATTGACGTGCATCCTCTGGAAGTCTCCGTTTGGATTACGAGAAATCAAGGTTGATTCAACCATAAGAGTGTGTGCTGGGAAATGGTGGAAGAGGAAATCAATTTTAGGTGGATTCAGGGAGCGCTATCCCAACATAATCAAGACATTTTTTCCCTGACCAGTGCTCGCTGCAACCCCTCTGCAATTATACAATGCGGTTCCCTTAGGTGATCTCCTTATGAGTTCGGTTACGGAGGAAGACTCTTTGAGGGGATTTAGTTATGTGAATTTGTAGCCGTGTGTGATTGTTTTGTTAGGTGGTCGCGGTTTGGTAAGTCACCACCCAATCCTCTATACATTAAATCCCTCTGGATAAATGGATGTGCAGCAAAAGGTGTTGATAGTCGGGCAATGTAGTGGGTGATGGTGGTATAATAGAGGTAAAGGGTAGTGAATAGAAATAAAAATACATGCTATTTGAGAAATAATAAAATTTTGAAAAGATGTGTGTTTTGCCTCTATTATTGTAAGACGAATGGTAACATAAATTTAACCTATTTCATAGTCCATACTCTAAAATTCGTTGGCATTTAGAATGACGGACCTTTCATCTCCTTTCATGTTTCACAAGATTAGAGGCGATTCTTAATGCTCCAAATTTATTTTCTCCATATCCCCCATCCTTGATTAAATAATGTTCAAATTGTTTCTTCTTACTCTTCTAGGAGTGACGCTCAGTGGATGGTCTATTTCTACGAGCGACACTTGGCAAATGATTTATCCGCTCTCAAGTAATATTACCAATCATTCTAGAAGGATAGTTTTTCATAATTTTTAGTCTCTATCTATCTCATGTTTTATCTATTTGACCGGGCTACAATCCTTTGACACCCCTTTTTATTGATATCGAGAACGATTTTGACACCAAATGCCTCTCTAAGTTGCTACTGTATGAGGATTTGTGTCGTACGACAAAAATAAGATCAGTAACATACTTGGTTAAATTAGATAAATATTACAAATAGAACCGAGAGAAAACATGAATAATATTAGAAGTTCAATATAAGAAATGAAAATAAAAGGACGAATGATATGGAAATTTGAGAATTTACCTGATTAAACTCTCCACTCGTACATTTGTTTTACAAAATTAACACTTTTAAATATTTAAAATATATTTGACAAGAAACCGACATCGGAATATGTAGTTGAATATCATGTTATTCGCATCTAACGGTAATCGTCCGAATCAACTAGGGTTTACGTATCCAACGACCCAAAATTAATCCACCGTCACCCATCAAAACACGAACCCTAAACCCTTCTTTCTCCTCTTTCGCTCCTGCTACAACAACTCGTAACCGACATCCGTTGTGGCGGGAGCGCTCCCTCTATCTCTCGTTCCATATCGACGATAGTCATGCCTTCTCTGGATGTTACTGAAGACAAGAAGGAGAAAAAGAAGGTGGAGATCGACCCAAACACGGTCATAGATTTCGATTCTTTATTCGATAAGAAGGGCACGAAGGAGAAGAAAATTAAGAAGGCGAAGGCGAAGGCTTCGGAGTCTGATTCTGAAAATTCGGAGAAGAAGAAGAGCAAGAAGAAAGATAAGAAGCGGAAGGCTGATGAGGTTGATGAGGAGGATAGGAGCGAGACGAGCTCGGAATTATGCGAGCCTGTGAGTGACGGCGATTCGGCGAAGAAGAAAAAGAAGAAGAAGATGAAGTTGGCGGAGATTGATGAAGACGGAGATGAGAATCCGAATGCTGTGTCAAATTTTAGAATTTCGGCGCCCTTAAGAGAGCTACTGAAGTCGAAGGGCATTGAAGCGTTGTTTCCTATTCAGGCTATGACTTTCAATGATGTTCTCGATGGGTCTGATTTGGTTGGTCGGGCGCGTACTGGTCAGGTACAGATTCTGCATTAGACTATTTGTTGCTATTCGCTGAGTTACTATTGTTTTGCTCCTCAAGGTTGAAATCTAGCAGTTAGTTATAGCACTGGAACTTTGAAATTTGAGAACTTCATCACTATAATTTAAGTGGAGAGGGTCTTTTTGTAGTAGTTTGGGTTTTGATATTAGTTATTCTATATATGTTTGGTCTTGTGTGTGCCATTGAGCTCTGCTGCTCTAATTTCCCTTTGAAGCTTTTTGGAAGATTACTTGCAGTGTGGAGTATACTAGGATTCGATTGCGTTTTCACTTTGGGCTGTATTCAGCCCTAGTTGTACTCCCAAGATTTCAAACTGCTAAACCAAATTTTGTGGATTTTGATGGTTTTAGTTTCTTAAAATGAAGGGAAATATGCTATAATTTCTGAGGTATTGACACAAAATATATTTTGTAGTCTCTGCTACCAAGATTAATCGAGCTACCAAGATTAATCGAGCTACCATAATCATGTCACTTTTTGTTTGAGACGCAATATATGTTCTAAAGTTGACACACCTACAATTAATTGATTTAGTGGATGTCTGCAACTTCATGGTTCTATGGATATTTGGTTTCCAGGTGTCTCGTTTACTGGATATGGATAACTGTGTTTTGAAATCATACAGGGTAAAACACTGGCCTTTGTGTTGCCAATATTGGAATCTTTAACTAATGGACCGACAAAAGCAGCACGGAAGACTGGATACGGGAGGGTGCCAAGTGTAATTGTACTTCTACCAACTAGAGAATTGGCCAAACAGGTATTGCTCGTGGACTGTATTTAGAGTTGATCTCTTTTGTTTTTTATTTTTTCCCTTTTTAATTTGTTATTGCCTTTATTTTTGTAATTTTTGATTAGTTATGGTCTTTGTTTATTCTATTTACAGGTGTTTGCTGACTTTGAAGTTTATGGTGGGGCATTGGGGATGACATCGTGCTGTTTATATGGGGGCGCTCCTTACCGATCCCAAGAGATGAAATTAAGAAGAGGGGTAGATATAGTTATAGGGACACCTGGCCGCATTAAGGTAGCCATTCCATTGATTTATTTATTGCCTCGTTGTACCATCTGGTTTTAAAACGATGCTTTGTGAGTGATATTAAGTTCTCTCCATTTGATAATCGTGATCATCTGTTTCCACGAAAATCCTGGTGTAGGATCATATAAAGAGGGGAAACATTGATTTGAGCGCCTTAAAGTTTCGCGTCCTCGATGAAGCTGATGAAATGCTAAGGATGGGTTTTGTTGAAGACGTTGAACTTATTCTGGGTATGAAATTGACCATCCTTGAGTACCTTTGGTTGATAATTGTTGGTTGTTTTTTACCATTCATCATGATGTTCGATATTTACTGAGTACCTTGGACCGCAATGTATAATCCAGTAAGGAAGCATTTGTTAAAATCTTGTATGTGTATCATAATGTCAATTATATATAGTTATGTGTCACAGTATGTATAGTTTGTTTGTTTGGTTTGGTTAGGAAGTAAATATGAGCTTTTTTTTCCCTTGTCAGATCTTGGAATGATTAGTTTGAATCTCTTGCTAATGCCCATGCTATTTAAATTTGTTAGGCAAGGTGGAAGATGCCAGCAAAGTTCAAACACTTCTATTCAGTGCTACTTTGCCATCTTGGGTGAAACAAGTTCGTTTTCTCACTATATTTCTCAAAATTCTAATTTTGGCACACGTGCCTTCTGTACAGAGAGTTTGGCTACCAAACATTTCCTACACGTACCATCTTTCTGCCCATCAATTTATTATGCTAAAAAACGTGTTTATTTACATTGCCAGATTGCTGCTAGGTTTCTTAAACCTCATAAGAAAACTGTTGACCTTGTTGGTAACGAGAAAATGAAGGCAAGTATCAATGTGAGGCATATAATCATTCCCTGCTCTAAATCAGCCAGGTCCCAGCTTATTCCTGATATTATTAGCTGTTATAGCAGGTTGGTTGTTTCTAATGCTCACTGATCAACTGCTTATTATGACTTTCACACATTCCTTATAATATCATTGATTAATCCTTTTGATTTCTTCTATCTTTGGTATGGTTGATTCAGTGGCGGGCGCACTATTATTTTCACCGAGACAAAGGATTCTGCTTCTGAACTTGCTGAATTATTGCATGGAGCACATCCTTTGCATGGGGACATTCAGCAAGCTCAGCGTGAGGTATGTCAGAAAAATGAGGAGATGGCTCCATGGTTGCTGTGTTGAACATGAATATGATAACTTTAAGAAGTTCCTCTTTCTGTAGCCTACCTTGTCTCAACCCCCCCTGCGGTAGCAAGCAAATCTTCTAGACTAGAAATGGGATAGGATTATAAATTCCGTGGGAACTCGTTTTCAGGGTGTCAGTGCAACTATTTTGTGGAGGGATTGTAAATCTGTTGGATGACTATTCCCTCAAACCATTAAGATATAAAGTTGTAATTCCACAAAACATTAAGATAGAATTTATGAGGAACATTGGGTCATTTGGTATTTGTACTCCCTTCATTATTGGTCCAGTGGTATTCCTTAAGCTCTGGAATCATATGTCCTCCGTCAATCAAACACGACCTTAAAGCACCTAAATTGTTACTTGTCTTATGAGAACCTTTCAGTTTACTACTCTTCCTCTGTTTGTCTAAAATGTGATTTGGCACTCCCAGGTCACGCTTTCTGGATTCAGGTCCGGCAAGTTCATGACCTTGGTGGCCACAAATGTGGCAGCCCGAGGATTGGACATCAACGATGTCCAGTTAATCATCCAGGTTTGTGCTTCTAAGCATATTGATATACATTGGTGCTTTTGTTTTTACCAATTTTTGTTTGTAGTTATGCGTATATAATGACGTACTGATAATTGCTATATGCCTTAGTGTGAACCTCCACGTGATGTAGAAGCATATATCCATCGATCTGGACGGACAGGGAGGGCCGGTAAATGCTAAAACTCACACGTAGACTTCATAAGTTTCGAATAGCCCATGTAAACTTGGGTGATTACTTAGGGGTATACTGTTTCATGTTCCAGGAAATACAGGGGTTGCGGTTATGCTTTGTGATCCAAGGTCAAATATTTCTAAGATAGAAAGAGAATCTGGAGTGAAATTTGAGCACCTATTGGCTCCACAGCCGTCTGACATTGCCAAAGCTGCAGGCTCAGATGCAGCTGAAACAATCACACAAGTGTCTGATGGGTAATAATCACCTTTTGGTACTTATTTTCTGGTGGATAATTTTGGTAGCAATTTTGGTACTCACACTAGAAAACTACAGTGTCATTCCCATATTCAAGTCTGCTGCTGAGGAGCTACTGAATACCTCCGGTCTATCACCGGTAGAACTGCTTGCAAAAGCACTTGCAAAGGCTGCTGTAAGTTATTTTTTTCATCTTGTTCTAGTTATGAACTTCAATTTCTCGCTTCAGGTTGGGCTTAGCATGTATTGTGCAGGGTTATACCGAGGTCAAGAGCAGATCATTGCTCACTTCGATGGAGAACTATGTTACTGTACTACTTGAGGCTGGAAGGCCCATCTACACTCTATTGTGAGTCCTGGAAACCCTTTCATATCACTTTTTAAATCAGGCTCCCACATTTTGTGCCAATGCATGAACAAATACTCCCATGTAGGAAGGATTGTAACGGCAACCCTGGTTGCCTTGGCTGTTGTCGTGGGGCCCACTGTTAGATGTCTAACATTGGTTATCTGTACACAATGGTAGAGGTGCCTTCATACCTAACCCCTTCTCTTGGTATCATGATATTTCAGTTTTGCTTATGGGATCTTGATGAGGTTTTTACCCCAAGAAAAGGTGGAGTCAGTGGTTGGTCTTGCTCTAACCGCTGATGGAAATGGGGCTGTGTTTGATGTGGCAACTGAAGATTTGGACACCTTTCTTTCAGGTATGTTCTGTATGATTTTTTTTTGCTAAGCAATATTCTGTATGATTAGTTTGGTAATATAGGAAAAGATTTCTGTAAATAGTTTATGACTGTTTAGGCTTGTGTTTGGATAGAGGATTTTTATTTGTTGATGGAAGAAAAACCGTAGGGGATTTCTCGTCACAAATGGAAGTATGTTTCACTCATCTTTTCTTTTTCTGTCAGCAAATCCCTCCAGAAGTACTTGATCCTAACACCGGCTTAAGATTTGGTCCTATGCGAATCCGTTTACTAACAAATGCCATCCTTTTTAGCATCTCTATTTCCAAAATTGGCTAGGTTGCATGTTACTTGGGCACCATGAATTGATATCTAATTGAACCACCATTGTTTTTCATCATTACTGCTGTTTTGTTTTGCTTATCTGCTTACAGAGTTACCAATACCGACTTCTTTTGTAGACTGTACAACAAACCAGGGTTTGGTTGTAAAATTGTTTCGCTTAGCCTATATTATGTGCTTAGCCTCTGATTGACCAGACTAATAGTGAGGGGATGAGTAATCTCACGGGACTATTGAGGCCAGTCCCTTACAAAGCTCTGTCTTGGCTTTAATTGGGCTCCCCGCTAGTAGACGACCTCAGAGATTAGTTTGAGGTGTATGTAAACTGACCCGAGCACTTTGAGTTTTTTATGGATATGTAATTTCTTTACTAATTGCCTCCACTATTTGTAATCCAATCCTATGTTTAATACTGTGGGCTCTTATAACTAAGCATCTTTGTAATTGCTGTGCTTTATAGGGCAGGAAAATGCATCTGGTGTGAGGTTAGAGGTGGTGAAAGAATTGCCTCCGTTACAACAAAGAGAAGAGTCAAGAGGGCGAAGATTCGGCGGTGGTGGGTTTTCAGGAGGAAGGGGTGGTGGGAGAGGTGGTTTCTCGGATCGGAGAAATGATAGGTTTTCTGGTAGAGGGAGAGGTGGAGGTGGTAGGGGCAAATGGTGAGGGGCTGCAATTGTCACTGGACTTCACAAGCTGACTAAAAGAAGCATTGGTTTGCTGTTGCAGTGAAGAGTTTTTGTG